>REGO01000639.1:364352-407008 GCA_010120015.1 Rhombomys opimus
AGAGGAAGAACAAGGGAGGCTTCTGTCTTGTTTGTGGTGTTCTTTATATAAATTTAGTCCTTCGATTCATGGGTATGCGTACTCCTTGAAAATTTAGTGAGAATTTTCTTTTTTTTTTTAATTTTTATCAGTTACATTTTATTAATTCTGTATCCCAGCCGTGCCCCGAACCCTCATTCCCTCCCAGTCCCTCCCTCCCTCCCTCATCACTGTGCCCCTTTCCAAGTCCACTGAAAGGGGTACCTCCCCCCATTCATCTGATCCTGTTTTATCAGGTATCTTCATTGAGTTCCTGTTAGAAATACTCTTTTGAGTTTGGATGAAAAGATCTGTAGACGTCTATTAGGTCCATTTGATTTAGGGTCTCTGTAAGTGTTTTTATTTCCCTATTTGTTTTCTGTCTAGTTGATCTGTCCCTTGGTGAGAGTGGAGTGTTGAAGTCTCCCACTATTAGGGTATTAGAATCAATGTGTGATTTAACCTTTAATATTGTTTCATTTACGAATGTAGGCTCTTTTGTATTTGGGGCATAGATATTCAAAATTGTGATGTCCTCTTGGTGGATTTTTCCTTTGATGAGAATATAGTGGTCCTCCTTATCTTTTTTGATTAACTTGGGTTGAAAGTCTATTTTATTAGATATTAGGATGGCTACTCCAGCTTGTTTTCTGGAACCATTTGCTTGAAAAACATTTTTCCAGCCCTTTACTCTGAGGTAGTGTTTATCTTTGTTGCATAGGTGTGTTTCTTGGATGCATCAGAATGTTGCATCCTGTTTCCGCAACCATTTTGTTAGTCTGTGTCTTTTTATTGGGGAGTTGAGTCCGTTGATGTTGATAGAAACTAGTGACCAACAATTGTTACTTACTTTAGATGTTCGGTTGGAGGTGTCACTGAGTTTCATTGCTTGTATTCTTTTTTTTTGTGTGTGTGTGTGTGTAGTTATCTATTTCCTCTGTTTCCTTAGATGTAGTTGTTTTCTTTGGTTTGGAGTTTCCCTTCTAGTAACTTCTGTAGAGCTGGGTGGTATGTAGATATTGTTTAAATTTGGTTTTGTCTTGGAATATTTTGAATTTCCGTCTATGTTGATTGAAAGTTTTGCTGGGTGTAGTAGTCTGGGTTGGAATCTGTGATCCCTTAAGGACTGTATGATTTCTGTCCAGGCCCTTCTGGCTTTCATAGTTTCTGTTGAGAAATCTGGTGTGATTCTGATAGGTCTACCTTCGTTTGTTACTTGGCCTTTTCCCCTTTCTGCTTTTAGAATTTTTTATTTGTTCTGTAGGTTCAGTGTTTTGACTATGATGTGACGTGAAGAATTTCTTTTCTGGTCTAGTCTACTTCTTGTTCTGTAGGCCTCTTGTATGTTTATGGACATCTCCTTCTTTAAGTTGGGAAAGTTTTCTTCTATAATTTTCTTGAAAATATTTTCCGGACCTTTGAGCCTGATGTCTTCTTTTTCTTCTACTCCTATTATTCTTAGGTTTTTTCTTTTCATGGTGTCCTTGATTTCTTGGATGTTTTGTGTTTGGAACTTTTCTGATTTTATTTTTTCTTTGAGAGATGTGTCAATTTCTGCAAGTGTATCTTCGGCTCCTGAGAGTCTTCCTTCCATCTCTTGTATTCTGTTGGTGATGCTTACCTTTCTAGATCCTGATCTTTTCTCTATGTTCTCCAGCGCCTGGTTTTTCTCTATTTGTGTTTTCTTTATTGATTCTAATTTTGTTTTCATGTCTTGCATCATTTCCTTCATCTGTTTGAATGTGGAGTCCTGCTTTTCAATGACAGCTTCTATTTTTTTTTGTCCATTTCCTCTCTATGTATCACTAATTGGCCCTCTACTTTTTTGGGTATAATTGCCTGTATTTCTATGAGAGCTTTGTTTATTTCTTCTTTATTTGCCTTCATTTGTGTGGACATTTCTTTGAGAGCTTTGTGCATTTCTTTTTTGTTTGCCTCAATTTTCGTGGTCATTTCTCTGAGAGCACGATTTGTTTCCTCTTGGTTAGTCTTGATTTCTTTGGCTATTTCTCTGAGGGCTTTGTTCATTTCATCTTTATGGGCATCTAATAGCTGGAGAAACATAGTTTTGAGGACGTTTTCTTGTATATCTAATGAATTGAAGTGTCCACTGTTTTGTGGGGTTGCTGTTGAGGTCATTATGTCCTGAATTTTGTTGCGAGTGTTCTCAAGTCTGCCTCTAGCCATCTGCTTATTTATAATCCTCACTGTTTGGTCCTCGAGATTGTAGTTCGGGCTATGATCATCTCTTTCTGTTTTTTGAACTGTTTTTTCAGGAAGATGAGAGAGGTTCACTGGTTTGGGAGTGTGCACTGTGGTTTCAGTTTTGTCTAAGTAAGGAATGTGACGCTGGCACTATTCGCGTGCGCAGTGTGCATGCGCGGATTCTGTGACTATTGCAGTGGCCTGCAGGCCACTATTATGCAGTTCTGTCTGAGATCCAGGGATTGTTTGCCTGGACTACACTGGTGGACCCTCAAGGCAGAGGCTTCAACGTTGGGGTCGCTATCCCAAGAATCTCTACGATGCCCACACCTGGTGTGTGGGTGGCAGGAATCTCGTCTGGTTACTTCTGTGGAGAGGCCCTGGGTCTGGGGCAAACTCTCCCTAGAAGGCTCACTCACTCTCTTGTAGGGCCAGTTGGAATGCACAGGGGTTCCCCTTGCTCTCTACTCTCTGATTTGGTCCTGCTGCGGAAATTGTGCGAGTAGGGTAACAGTCAGCTCTGTGACACTGTGGCCGCAGGACTCAGTGTCCACCTTTCCTGTGTGCTGCCTCTCTGTACTTTCCCTCTGCCATGAGGGGTTATGTTGACTGTTCCCAGGGTGGCACGGGAAAGAGTTAGGTTGAGTGTTTTCAATCTCAGATCCCGGGCCCAAATCTCTCTGGCAGAAGCAGCCTGGCGGTAGAACCTATGTTTGCTGATCCTGAGAGAGTACCAGGTAGGGTTGAGTGTCCTCAGATCCAGAGCTTGGGTTTCTCTGCTAGGGGCCGCTGGGTGAGCTTGAGAGAGGGTGCTGTGTCCTTGGCAGGCTGCTTCTCTGTCCTTCCCCTATGACCTTCCCCTCTGCTAGGGCAAGTTTATGGAGGTGCTCTCAGGGGAGTGCCAGAAGGGGTTGGGGCTTCTAAGTCTGATCCTGAGCTGGGTTTTCTCTGCCAGGGGTCGGGGGGCCACCGATGATAGGACTTGCTGCTAGACCTTATTGTGCTGGACCCAGGAGAATTTCGGGATGGGTAGAATGGTAAGTGGTCACTTTTAAGTGTGGTTGTTGGCATCCATAATTCTATGGAGCCAAAACAGCAGCATAGGCTTTTTATACACTTATTGCAAAAACCAGGTACATGATTACTAGGATCTATTCTAGGGATGAGATCATTCCGTAAAAGTAAAGAGCTGCAGGGTGTTTGCACAACACATGGACCTATGGGTTTAACAAATATTCAGATTTGCATAATATTGTATCCTTGTCACATGAAAACTACTCATCAAAATTTCAGACAATGGGAAAAAAATTGTTCCAATCCAGAGAAAAAAATGAGTGAAATATAAACAAGTAGTAAAGTCTTCAATAAATCAAGGGCACTAGGAGGAGTGTTACTTTCAGAAGATTTACCAAATGAAATATATTCTCCTTTTCAAGAAATTTAAAAAGAAAGTTAAGACCCAAGGGTAATAGCCAGTTTGAAGAAAATCAATGTTAATTAAACAAGAATAGGATGTTCTTTCTAACAGTACCCTTGAGGAGGGAAAACCTGGTGTTCTTCATCACAAGACTACTGACAGTGTGTCAAGGTTTAATACAGGCAATGACCGTAGATGACGCAGGCCTTTAGGAAGACCTAGTTATAAAGGGCACACACTGGCATACAGTTTGATGAGTGCTTCTCCTAAGCAAGCATATTCTGAAGCTACATATTAAGATCCTTAGGATGAAGTGTATTTTTGTGAATAGACATGTTAATTTTCCAGATGTTCTTTGAAACTGTTAACACAGGTTTATCATGCCAGACGATTACGTACTCTTTAAGGAATAAGTAGCTCAAACAAGTCAAAATCTTAATTCTTTTGCTTCTGGCAACTCTTCATTAAGAAATTAAGGCTTTAAGGCTCAGTCTACTTAACTTAAAAGTTTTTGCTTTGATGAAATAACCTCATGGCTCCTTACTATCATGCTTGTAGGTGTGGTTGCCATTTGAGCTCTTCTGTCTTGTTCACCTCATCTCAAAACTTCTAAACATCTCCCTTCTTTCCTCTATGTTTTTTCTTTTCTCTCCCTGATTACTTCACTTGGCTTCTATCCAGGCCATCCAATACCTTGCCTTCTCTGGCACAAGTGTCTCCGAATGTTCCCCTTCACTGGCTCCTTCTTATTCCTTGTTTAGTCCATAATCCACAACGTTTCAACTTCTTCACTTACTGTTCAAATAAAACCACTTTTATTAAAGGCTTTATTGACTTCCTAATTAGAGTTCTAATTGAACATATTTCAGTAATTGCCTTCTTGGATGACACTACTTCATTTTTTTACTGTGGATCCCCTCTCGACTTCTCAAACAAAACAAGACAAAGTAAAACAAAACAAATATTCTCTAATTTTCTTTTTTTATATGTGTAGAATCATTGCCTACTGATTTTCTTGATGGTTCTCTGCATAACGTTTTTCTGTTTTGTTTGTGGATTCTTTCTCTAATTTGTTATCATCACCACCACCACCACCACCACCACTGCCACTACTGTCATCATCACCACCACCATCATTATCATTATCATCAGTCAGCATATAGTGTGGTGGTTTGAATAAGAATGTCCCTCACGGAGCTCATATACTTGAATGATAAATTTAATTATGACATTTTCATCTTCACATTATGCTGTGCTCATATTTGACTCTCTCACCTTCCTTTACTCTTCTACCCCCCACTTGCTATTCTTCCCCATAACTAGTTCTTCTCTTCTTATCATCCTCTCTCTCTCTCTTTTTTAATATATTTTGGACCTCTCAGCTTTTACATTAGTAGGTTTTCATATGACTTTTTATTTTGCAATGTACTTAGTATTAATTATCCCTCCCAGTTCTTACTCCATACCTCCAGTTCTCCCATACCGCCCCCCCATTTAACTCTTCCTGTTACCTTATTCTCCACAGATCATTTGTACCTCATTTGGAAAATCTTATTTGTGAGCCACATATATTCTCTGCCTAGATTTATGACTTCAAAACTCTTCACTCTTCTGTATCATTTATAACATGATGAGTTAGAGTCATTTTATAATTCCCAACATACAGTCTTAGTCCACTGGTTTTGTTTACATTACCCTTTCTTCATGGTTTGTCCACAGTTCACTTCTCTCTTCTCACCATTTTATTTTGCAGGGTCAAGGCCCCAGTATAAGGGCAACTTCAGCATACTGTCATCATCCCAGGTGTCTTAGAGATGTGTATATCACCATCACTGCACCTGCCTCACAGCATTATAGTGATGATTCATGGATCCATGTTTTACAAAGACAATGAAGTCCTTGCTATCAAAAGCTTTCCAAGAGCTGGTCATGATGGCACTTACCTTTAATCCCAGAACCCAGGGAAACAGAAGCATGTGGATCACTGTGAATTTGAGGCCAGCCTGGTCTATGTAGTGAGTCCAGGACAGGTAAGACTACACAGAGAAGCCATGTTTAAAAAAAAAAAAGAGCTTTCCATGCATCTTTATTTATACTCCGAGCTCAGGAGAGTGTATTGAATATCAATTTAATTAACACCAAATCCTATCTCCCAAACGAATTTAGGATAAAATTGCTTTTCTTCATCTCATTTTTCCAGAGCTTTTAGAATCTGATAATGGTCAAATTCTGTCAGACTTATTTATTTTGTGTTCCGTAGAGGGACTGATGAATTTGAAGTTCAAAGGACAGTTTGAAAGACTAACTAAAATACGAAATGAATAAAAAACATAGCATTCATGCAAATTTATATTATGAGATTCAGGGATACATATTTTACAGTGGGATGGCTTTATTTCTAACTCTATGAGCTAAGGCTGTAGCTCAGAAAATTTAGCAGTGTACACAAGTGTTTGACCCCTAGCTATAGCACACTACTGCCATCATCACAACTTTCTTTTTTTTAATAATATATTTTTTTATTTTTTGTATTAATCACAGGTTATTTACTTTGTATCCCAGCCGTAACTTCCTCCCTTTCTTCCTCTCAATCCCACCCTCCCTCCCTCATCTCCTCCCTACCCCTTTCCAAGTCCACTGATAGGGGAGGTCCTCCTCCCCATCCATCTGACTTTAACTTATCAGGTATCAACCTGACTGGCTGCCAAGTCCTCCTCTGTGGCCTAGCAAGACTGCTCCTCCCTTGGAGGGCTGGAAGTCAAAGAGCCAGCCATTGAGTTCATGTCGGAAATAGTTCCTATTCCCCTTACTAGGGTGCCCACTTCGATACTGAGCTAGCATGGGCTACAATTGAGCAGAGGTTCTAGGTTATATCCATACAAGGTCCTTGGTTGGAGAAACAGTCTCAGAAAAGACCCCTGTGCCCTGATAAATTTTTTCCTTGTGGAGCCCCTGTCCTCTCCAGGTCATACTTACTCCTGCTTCTTTCATATGATTCCCTGCACTTTGTTGAAGGGTTGATTATGAGTCTCAGCATCTGCTTTGATACACTGCTAGGTAGAGTCTTTCAGAGGCCCTCTGTGATAGGCTCCTGTCCTGTTACTTGTTTTCTCCTATTTCCAATGTCCGTCCCATTTGTTTTTCTAAGTGAGAATTGATCATCTTACCCTGGGTCCTCTTTCTTGTTTATCTTCTTTAGGCGTACATATTTTAGTATGTTTATCCTACCCTATAGGTCTAGAACCCACTTAGAAGTGAGTAAATATTGGGTGTGTTTTTCTGCTCCTGGGATACCTCACTCAGGATGATCTTTTCTAGATCCTACCATTTGCCTGCAAATTTCATGATTTCCATGTTTTTAATTGCTGAGTAGTATTCCATTGTATAAAAGTACCACAATTTCTGTATCCTTTCCTCTATTGATGGACATCTGGGTTGTTTCCAGCTTCTGACTATTACAAATAAAGCGGCTATGAACATGGTTGAGCAAATGTCCTTGTTGTGTACTTGAGCCTCTTTGGGTATGCCTAGGAGTGGTATAGCTGGATCTTGAGGAAGCGCTATTTCTAATTGTCTGAGACAGCGCCAGATTAATTTCCAAAGTGGTTGTACAAGTTTACATTCCTATCAGCAATAGAGGAGGGTTCCCTTTCTCCATAACCTCTCCAACATCTGTTGTCACTTGAGTTTTTGATCTTAGCCATTCTGTTGGGTGTAAGGTGAAATCTCAGGGTTGTTTTGATTTGCATTTCCCTGATGACTAAGGACATTGAGCATCTTTTTAAGTGTTTCTCTGCCATTCTATATTCTTTTACAGAGAATTCTCAGTTTAGCTCCATACCCTATTTTTTAAATGGATTGCTAGATTTATTGCTTTTTAACTTCTTTAGTTCTTTATATATTCTGGATATTAGGCCTCTGTCAGATATAGGGATGGCGAAGATCCTTTCCCAGTCTGTAGGCAGTTGTTTTGTTTTGATGACGGTGTCCTTTGTTTTACAGAAGCTTTTCAGTTTCATGAGGTCCCATTAATTGATATTCTTAGAGCCTGTGCTGTTGGTGTTTTGTTCAGGAAGTTGTCTCCTGTGCCAATGAGTTCTAGGCTCTTCCCCAATTCTCTTTTAACCGATTTAGAGTATATGGCTTTATTTCGAGGTCTTTGATCAACTTGGATTTTAGTTTTGTGCAGCGTGATAAATATGGATCTATTTTTACTTTTCTGCATGTAGACATCCCGTTGGACCAGCACCATTTGTTGAAGATGCTGTCTTTTTTCCATTGAAGAGTTTTGGCTTCTTTTTCAAAAATTAAGTGTTCATTGATGTGTGGGTTTACCTCTGCATCTTCTATTTGATCCATTGATCCACCTTTCTGCTTCTATGCCAATACCATACAGTTTTTATTACTATTGCTCTGTAATACAGCTTAAGATCAGGGATGGAGATAGCCCCAGATGCTCTGTTGCTGTACAGGATCGTTTTGGAAATTCTGGTGTTTTTGTTTCTCTATATGAAGTTGAGAATTTTTCTTTCATGGTCTGTAAAGAATTGTGTTGGTATTTTGATGGGAATTGCATTGAATCTGTGGATTGCTTTTGGCAGAATAGCCATTTTCACTATGTTAATCCTACCGATCCATGAGCATGGGAGATCTTTCCATCTTCTGATATCTTCTTCAATTTCTTTCTTCAGAGACTTGATTTTTTTTTTCAAACAGGTCTTTCACCTGCTTGGTTGGAATTACCCCAAGGTAACTTTATGTTATTAGTGGCTATTGTGAAGGGTGTTGTTTCCCTTATTTCTTTCTCGGCCCTTTTGTCTTGGTTATACAGGAGGGCTTCTGGTTTTTTTGAGTTAATATTGTATCCAGCCACTTTGCTGAAGGTGTTTATCAGCTGAAGGAGTTCTCTGGTTGAATTTGGGCATCACTCAGGTATACCATCATATCATCTGCAAATAGTGAAACTTTTTCCTCTTCCTTTCCAATTTGTATCCCCTTGATCTCCTTTATTTGTCTTATTGCTTTAGCTAGGAATTCAAGTACTATGTTGAAGAGATAAGGAGACAATGGGCAGCCTTGCCTTGTCCCTGATTTCAGTGGGATTGATTTAAGTTTCTCTCCATTGATGTTGACTATAGGCTTGCTGTATATTGCCTTTACTATGTTTAGATATGTGCCTTGTATCCCTCATCTCTCCAAGACTTTAAACATGGATGGGTGTTGGATTTTTTTCAAATGCTTTTTCAGCATCTAAGTAGATGATCATGTGGTTTTTCTCCTTCAGTTTGTTTATATGGTGGATTACACTGATGGATTTCCATATATTGAACCACCATTGTATTCCTGGGATGAAGCCTATTTGGTCATGGTGGATGATATCTTTTATGTGTTCTTCAATTCAGTTTGCAAATATTTCATTGAGTATTTTTGCATCGATGCTCATAAGAGAGATAGGTCTGAAGTTCTCTTTTTTTCTTGTGTCTTTGTGTGGTTTAGGTATCAAGGTGGTTATGGCTTCAAAGAATGAGTGTAGTAGTGTTCCTTCTGTTTCTTTTTTGTGGAATAGTTTGAAGAGAATTGGAGTTAGCACTTCTTTGAAATTCTGGTAGAATTCTGTGCTGAATCCATCTGGGCCAGGGCTTTTTTTTGGAAGGGATACTGTTGATGACTGCTTTGATTTCCTTGGTGTATATATGAGGTAGCCATTCCATTGGACCTGAGATGCTCACGTGCATGCAAGTCATGCTGGTTCACGATTCTTGTGGTTTTCTACAGACACCTCTTGTTTTGCTTGGTTAAGTTTACTGTTTTGCTTGGATATGTTTACTTGGAAACCCATATAAGTGGCTTACTCTGTAATAAAGATGGCACCTTGATCAGAGCACTGTCATGGTGTCACTCCTTTGTGTTCTCTGTCTCATTTAATTCCCAGACCCTTGTGCAGGTTGTTACTATTGGTGGTCTCAGTTGACTACAGATATAGGGCTTTTCAATCTTTCGGCCTGATCTTGACTTAATTTTGGTAAGTGGAATCTATCAAGAAATGGTATTTCTACACAATGGAATACTACTCAGCAATAAAAAAGGAGGAAATCATGAAATTTGCAGGCAAATGGTGGAATCTAGAAAACATCATTCTGAGTGAAATATCCCAGAAGGAGAAAGACAAACACGGTATATACTCACTTATATAGACCTATAAGATATGATAAACATAATGAAATCTATACACCTAAAAAAGATAATCAAGAGAGCAGACATGGGGTAAAAGGATCAATCCTCATTTAGAAAGACAGATGGGATGTGCATTGAACACATGACAGGAGTCTACTGAGCGCATCTGAAAGCCTCTAACTAGCAGTGTTTTCAAAGCAAAGACTCATGACCAAACCTTTGGCAGAGTACAGGGAATCATAAGAAAGAAGGGGAGTTAGTCTGATTGGGAAAGGATAGGAGCTCCACAAAGACCAAATATATCTGGGCACTGGGTCTTTTCTGAAACTGACATTCAACCAAGTACCATGTATGGATATAACCTAGAACCTCCGCTCAGATGTAGCCTGTGTTAGCTCAGTAACCAATTGGTTTCCCAAAGTGAGGGGAACAAGGACTATTTCTAACAGGAACTCAATGAAGATACCTGATAAAACAGGATCAGATGAATGGGGGGGAGGTCCCCCATATCAGTGGACTTGGAAAGGGGCACAGTGGTGATGAGGGAGGGAGGGAGGGACTGGGAGGGAATGAGGGTTCGGGGCACGGCTGGGATACAGAATTAATAAAATGTAACTGATAAAAATAAAATAAAAAAAAGAAAAAAAAAGAAAATTGTCCATTTCATTTAGATTTTCGAATTTTGTAGCATATAGGCTTTTGTAGTACAACTTAATTTTGTTTGAATTTCTTCAGTGTCTGTAGTCATGTCCCCCTTTTCATTTCTGATTTTGTTGATTTTGGTATGTTCTCTCTTCCTTTTAGTTTGTTTGGATAAGGGTTTGTTTATCTTTTTAATTTTCTCAAAGAACCAGCTCTTGGTTTCATTGATTCTTTGAATAGTTTTATTTGTTTCTAATTGATTGATTTTAGCCCTGAGTTTGATTATGTCCAGCAGTCTGCTCCTCTTGGGTGTATCTACTTCTTTTTTTTTTCTAAAGCTTTCAGTTGGGCCATTAAGTTGCTTGTATGAGATGTCACACATTTGTTCTTGCAGGCATTTATTGCTATGAATTTTCTTCTAAGCACTGCTTTCATCGTGTCCCATAAATATGGGTATGTTTTACCTACATTTTCATTGCATTCTAGGAAGACTTTAATTTCTTTCTTTATTTCTTCCTTAACCCAGCTGTCATTGAGTAGCAAGTTGTTCAGTTTCCATGTGCATGTAGGCTTTTTGTTATTTCGATTGTTGTTGAGGTTCAGCTTTAGTCCATGGTGGTCAGATAGAATACAGGGGATTATTTTAATATTCTTGTATCTGTTGAGGCTTGCTTTGTGACCAACTATATGTTCTATTTTGGAGAAGGTTCCATGAGGTGCTGAAAAGAAGGTATACTCTTGAGTTTTCGTGATAAGTTCTGTAGACATCTATTAGGTCCGTTTGAATTATGGCCTCTGTAAGTGCCTTTATTTCCCTATTTGTCTTCTGTCTAGATGATCTGTTCCTTGGTGAGAGTGGGGTGTTGAAATTTCCCACTACTATAGTGTTGGGATTGATGTGTGATTTAAGCTTTAATAATGTTTCATTTATGAATGTAGGTGCTCTTGTATTTGGGGCATAGATATTCAGAATTGTAATAACTTCTTAGTGGATTTTTTCTTTGATGAGAATGTAGTGCCCCTCCTCATCTTTTTGATGAAAGTCTTAATTTTAAAATCTATTTTATTAGATATTAGGATAGCTACTCCAGCTTGTTTTCTAGTCCATTTGCTTGAAAAACGTTTTTCCAGCCCTTGTCTCTGAGGTAGTGTTTATCTTTGTTGCATAGGTGTGTTTCTTGGATGCATCAGAATGTTGGATCCTGTTTCCTCACCCATTCTGTTAGTCTGTGTCTTTTTATTGGAGAATTAAGTCCATTGATATTGAATGATAATTGTGACCAATAAATTTTAGTTCCTTTTATTGTGGAGTTGGTGGTCTTTCTGTGATTCATTACCTATTTTCTTTCAATATTTTTTGTGCTATGTTTTCTTGGGTGAAGTTGTTTTCATTGGATTGGAGTTTTCCTTCTAGTATCTTCTGTAGGGCTGGTTTGCTGTGTAGATATTATGTAAATTTAGTTTTGTCATTGAATATTTTGTTTTCTCCATCTATGTTGATTGAAAGCTTTGCAGGGTATAGAAGTCTGGGTTGACATTTGTGATCTCTTAGAGTCTCCATGATATTTGCCCAGTCCCTACTGGCTTTCAAAGTTTCTGATGAGAAATCTGGTGTGATTCTGATAAGTCTACCTTCATATGTTTATATGGCCTTTTTCCCTTGCTGCTTTTAATATCTTTTCTTTGTTCTGTAGATTTAGTGTTTTGACTATGATGTGCCATGAGGAGTTTCTTTTCTGGTCATGTCTATTTGGTGTTCTGTAGGCCTCTTGTATGTTTATGGACATCTCTTTCTTTAAGTTGGGAAAATTTTCTCCTATGATTTTCTTGAAGATATCTTCTGTACCTTGGAGCTTGGAATCTTCCTTTTTGTCAATTCCTATTATTCTTAGATGTTGCCTTTTCATGGTATGTTTGATTTCTTGAATGTTTTGTGTTTGGGACTTCCCGATTTTACTTTTTCTTTGAGAGAAGTATCAATTTCTGCAAGTGTATCTTCAGCACCAGAGAGTCTCTTTCCATCTCTTGTATTCTGTTGGTGATGCTTACCTTTGTGGTTCCTGATCTTTTCTCTAAGTTCTCCAGCTCCAGTGTTTTCTCTGTTTGTGCTTTCTTTATTGATTCTAATTCTATTGTTATGCCTTCCACCATTTCCTTCATTTGTTTGAGTATGGGTTCCTGTCTTTGTATGATGGCTTTTATTTTTTTGTTCGTTTCTTCTGTATGTTCCTCTAATTTTGCCTCAACTTTTGTTTGCATTTGTTTGGCTATATTTGTCTGTGTTTCTATGAGAGCTTCGTTTGTTTCTTCTTTATTTTCTTCCATCTGTGTGGCAATTTCTTTGAGAGATTTCTTTCCTTTTTATGTGTTTCTATAACTGAATAAGCATATCTTTGAAGTCATTTTCCTGTGTTTCTGATGAATTAGAGTATCCATTGATTTTGGGGGTTGCTGGTGAAGCCATGATTTCCTGATTTTTGTTGGATGTGTTCTTTTGCTGTCCTCTGGCCATTTACTTATCTGTAACTGTAACTGTTCTTGGATTCTGCAGTTCAGACTGGTACCATCTTTCTCTGGTGTCTGGAGAATTCTTCAGGAAGATCACAGAGGTCCAGTCGTTTCAGTGTGTGGGTTGCTGTTTCAGCTGTACCTGTGGGAAGAAAGTTTGCAGGTGCAGTAGGACAAATGCGAGCACACGTGTGCGCATGTGTGTGTGTGGAAGTGTGCCCTGAGGGATAGTGTACTAGAGAATGTAGAGGCCTTCAGTGTGATGGAGGGGCACCTTGCAGGCCCTGAAGGGGTCGCAGGTGCTAAAGGTATTGCAAGCGCTGGTGATGATCACGGGCACAAATTCCCTGAGTATGTCAGTGGCCTACAGGCTACTGGTATTTGTCTCTAACTGAGCTGCAGGAGTTATTGGCTGTGTGTCTGGCTCCTCTGAGGAGGAGGGAGACCTGAACAAGGGAAGTGCCCCTCTCCATTCCCAGAGAAGCCCCAGCCTGACCTGAATCTAAATGTTCTCTGCTCCTGTGATGTCCTCTCTGTTGCAGGAAGCCACAAGGTCGATTTTCTAGCTTCAGTTGCCCCTCCACTCACCAATTTCAGAGTTTCAAATCCTCTGTATCTCAGAAATGGTGCCCACTTGTTGCCGCCATCTTGGATCCTACCCCCCAACTAACTTTCTAATAGTCATTACAAAATGGAATCCTAATCATTAATTACTGTCTGTCTGTTATAGTGCTAATATAATTTGTGGTTTCATGAGATCAGTTCTGTTTCCTGAACGGAGCAGATTTCTTTGGTTGTATGGTAGAAAAATGCTCAATGGGTGAGCATCTTGGATTTCCCAACCTAAAACATATATCACATTCATGTCATTTATGTGCACAATTAGAACTATCCACTTAGAAAAGAGTTGGCTTTATATAATAACGCATGTTGGGATGCTCTTATCCAGATCTATATTCCTGAGTGACTTGATACATTCTTTTTAGCTCCAAAGACAAAGGACTTTGTCTTTACTTAGTGTGAGCTTGCCCTACTTTTTGAGAACACCCCCAACTCCCAGCATTCACGTATGGGTATATGTACTCTTTAATTAAAGGTTTCGAAATAATCAAGCAGAACAATGCCTTAGAGATAAAACTAATGACATAACTTTTAATTATTAAAAAACACTGCACTAAACTTATAAGACTGCACTCACATTCATGATTTTAGCTGATGTATTGCACCAAAGGGCCTCTCCTGTGATTTACCCATTCTTTCACAGCTGCTGAGTTTCCTCTGATTGTTATTTTATTCATGTACTCCTGGGATGCTGCTGCCAAATGAAAGAGTGTGTCAAAAGGAAGAGATGTGTTTCTGTCTCTTGAAAAAAACACCCAGGGCTGTCATTAACAACGACAGAGGATTAACTTTAATAAAATATTATAGGAGACACAAATTGGATATGGCCTGATTTTTAACTTAAAAGCATCTTGTAATGTCTTCTACAAATTTTAATTGCTAGTAATTCAGCTTACATGTGGATATAGTAGTGAGATCATGCATCTTGAGATGTATGTATGCACTATAATATTTTAGAGATAATTTTATGCATATTTAAATTTACACTCTATTTATTTGATTCAAAATTTACATTTCAACACTTTTTTGAAATATAAAATGGCTTTTCCTGTCTCTTTTTTTTCCTCCAGATATCAACATTCAGCATTAAGTTTTGATTTTAAGTTAGAGAGATATGGTCCACCACTCATTAAATGAAAAACATTAGTTAGGCTATTTAATATCTTTTTAAAAGTTTATTTATTTTGCTGTTATTGTCGTGTGTGTACATGTCTCACTTGTAAATGTGTGTGAATGACAAAAGTTGACTTTTTGGAATTGGTTCTACCCTTTCAGATTTCATATAGATTTTGGGAATTGAACTCAGGTGTCAGGCTTGCATGGCCAACACTTTTACCCCCTGGCATATGTTGCTTGTTGATATTATCTTAATACATGTGTGTTTAATTTTTTTCTCAACTGTACATTGTTGAAAATTATTGCAAAGCGTTACTATAATTATTGCTTGATAAGATACATCTGCATTAGATAATTGATTATCTAGTTGTATGTGGTCTTGTCTCTGCTGTCAATGAGCTCAGAGTTTATTGAAGGAGATACGAAACAAATGCTGAACAGTTTTTTTTAACATATTGCCAAAGCCAATTGGGTGAAAACTATCTCACTTCCTCAAAGTAGCCATAATTATCTAACCATAAGCATTATAATCTCAAAAATTATAACCATATTTATCCCATCACACATTTCAGGAACATTAAGATAATCAAAATTAAAAGGAAATCATTCTATTGTAAGCATTGTTCATGTCTTCTAATGTTTAATTTCAGTTTATATATATTGTATATTTATTGATAAAGATCAGGTTAAAGCTTTTATTTTGTTACTTTGATTTTGCCCCTCAACAATGAAGTGAATTCTGCTTCAATGCAATAGTTTTAAACACCTTTTCCATTTCCAAGTGCTTCATTTTGGCAATTCTTTATCCTCTGTATCAATTGTTCCTGTTTTTGTTGTTGTTGTTGTTGTTTTGTTTTTTCAAGGAACCTAAACAGGAATTGAGAATGCACACTCTATTTTCTCTCTCTAGAGATAATTTGTGCCACAATTGGGCTGTGACTCAATGTGGCAATAATAGACAACTGAGTTTGATTTCCAGAGCTCTGTAACTTTTAATATCACCCATGTTGCTGGACTTGTATAGCTCAGCCAAAAATTAACAATGGTACAGATTCATACCTCATTTCTCAACCACTTCTCCTTTCTTCAGCCAAGGAGTTTTCAAGCCAGGACATAATGTCAAGGACACATCATCTCTTTATCCTACAGTTAAAAAAATCTCATAGATGATTCCATTGACATGTATTCTAGGCTACGTTAGAAAGCAATGGGCTAAGATTTGTTTTTCATAGTCTATAAGAGAAAAGATTACACAAAAAGTTAATAACATATACATACCTATAAAGGAATGCTTTACATTCTTGGAAATAATTTTCTTATCTCTGGGACACATTGTTTATTTATAAATATTATTGATACACATGTTTTAGAGACATATTTTAGGTGTTTATTTTACTCTTCAGTAGATACCTATATTTAAAAATTTGCTTTTGATTAAACATAGTTTAAACATCTTAAAAATATTCATTCTGTGAGTACTGTGGGCAAGTAGTTTTGTGCCTTTGAGTCTTAATTTCACCATTTATGAATAGAGAATGCACAACTCCTTTCACAGATGAGTCATTGAAACAATTTATAAACATTAAAGCATCATAGAAATGTAAATTTTTGTTCCTCTTATTCTTTAGTCCAACTCCTATATAAACTCTGTAATAATAATTGTACCGTTCTTAACTTTTTCCAATTCAAAATAATATTTTCTCACAGTCTGTGTTACTGTTTAGTGAACTGGGACAGTACAGTTCCTCATCCATGTCTTACTCTCAGTAAATCAAAGTGTTCTTCCATCTCATATAGTATATTTGTTTTCATGGCTTCATCACTGATAAATTTGGGATAGTACTAGTCCAGAGAAATAACTGAGCATGAAGTACAATGGTGGTTCAGAACTCTGATGGTCTGTTTCCTGTGTGTACTTGCAAGAAATCACTCTGATCCTGTTTGGAGTGGACTGGATAAAGGCTCAGGGTGCTCTGTACAAAGGCCACTGGTGGAGCTGGCTGCTTCAAACAAGGCTTTTATGGCTTGTTGTAGAACAGCACAAAGCAAAATGCATCAGTGAGGCCAAAGGATAATGTTCTTCTCTTCATTCTTTCAAGTTCTTTTAAATACAAATAGGTATGGAACAGGATGGCAATATCTGAGCTTTGAGGTTGAGCCACAAGGCTCAGACTCTTCTGTCCTGCAGTCAGCCTAGAACATTTGCTTCCAAAACATTTCATTCTCTTCATAAATGTGGTTCTGGCTAAGAAATAAACATGCAGAACTTAAGAATGGTACACAGGGTAACGGGAGGACATATGGTACTCCTACTTGTTTTTGAATACCAGGGATATCTTCAAATATTGAATTTGGAGAGTTCACTTTCTAAATTTTATTTTACAAAGCCATCCAAGTAGTTGGCAAGTTATGCCTTTAATGTTTTCTTTTTCCTTGGGCAAATATAGTACACTAATTTTACCATCAAATGCAAACACTGCTCCTGTCTTTCTCTCTGGCATTAGAAGATGGAAGAAGATCTCTGTTTTTAACCCATAGCTTTTGGAGTTTTTATTTTGTCTTTCCATTCTCTCTTTGTTGAAGAATCTTTCCAGGTCTTTCTCTGTGTTTGGAGCTTCTTTGAAAGCCAGGTTTTGATGCATTGATTTCCATCACATTGTTTCTTTTAATATTTTTATTTCTTTGACTGTGTTTCACTAAGATGGGGTTTGTATGTTGATTGAAAATACTGACTGACACAACAAAGGTTTCAATGTCAAAGAGAATATTCTATTGTATAATACACAAATCAAAGAACCTTTGTAGATCAAAAACAGTAAACAAGGGAAGCTGCTGAATTTTCTTTGATTTCCCCATAAGACTAAGAGGCACTCTGGGCATTAGCAGCTGTCACAGAGACATGTGTTGTGCTATGCAGTATCTTTATTCTCTTCAAAACAATACAGTTTGTCTATATTTTATATGTGAAGATGTTCAAATGTTCAAATAGTCCATGTCTTCTTACTTCAGTGTCATGTACTTCATTTAAAGGAAAATAAAAACAAAGAATACTAAGAGTATGAGGACCCAGAGAAAACTTTAATGATATTTTTTCATGTTGAAACATCTTCAGCAACTCCATTAAGTGATGTGTTAAAATACAATCTTGAGTCAAAACAGAAATCATGGATTCTATGTGGAGTCATCATTTCTCCCTTTCTCTTTATCTTAAGTTACTCTCAGACACTAGAACTCTATAACCACAGGCTTCCAAAGCCTCTCATCGCATTCAATATTTAAAATATTTTCTTTTGCATATTAGTTTGCCTAAAGTTGCTATTTCAGAGGCAGGTAGCACAATCAGAGTAAACTAATTATATGTCACGTATCCTGGTAGCTGGAACTCGACAGTCTGATAGCTGGAACTCAGTCAGCAGCCAAGGTATTGGCTGGGTTGCCTTCCAAAGCATTTTTTTTCTTGTTCTATAATTGGATATCTTTTCCATGTCTTTACTTGGGCTTTCCTTGTTCCATGTCTTTTTTCATATTTTTATATTAATTTATTCATTTTATATCCATATTATAGGCCCCTCCCTTGTCTCCTCCCAGTCCCACCCTCCCTGTCTTTTCCAGGGCCTATCCATGTCCCTCATCTATAGAGAGGGGAAGCCCCCCCTCACTTAAGAACTGACTCCACACTATAAAGTCTTTTCAGGACTGCCTGCATCCTCTTTCTTTGTGGCTTGGCAAGGCCGCCTTGCCGAGGGGAAGTGATTGGAGAGCAGGTAGCTGAGTTCATGTCATAGACGGTCTCCTTATTAGGAGACCCACATGGAGACAGAACTGCTTATCACCTATATCCAGGGGGCCTGGATCCCTAAGTTGGTGCATCAGTCTCTGCAGGCTCCCCTGGGTCCAGATTTTCATATTCTATTATGATGATAATTGTTGGTGTATGAGATTAGGACTCCTCATAAACTCATTTTTAAAAAACATAATTTTCACAGTGCTCTCCATCTGTTGCAAAGATAAATTTCCTTGATAACTCAAAATATAACACTTACTTGTGAACAAAAGGGTAAATGTTTAAAATTTCGAAAACCACAACAAATCAAAGTTCAGAGTTGTAGTTGTAGAGCCCAGTCTACAAAACACTCATGCCCTTAATATTACAGAATAGGGGGCAGAAAGACTGCAAGAGCAGGAAGATTATGGGGTTTGATCTGAGATTGTGTCTTCTACTAATATCAGAAGCTATACCCACAAAGTCTCACCAACATATACCTAAAAGTGAACTGAACAAGGATGATATCAACAGACATTGAAAAGCAGATAAAGAAAAGTTCAGCAGCAGTTCGAGGCAGATGTTGAGACTCATGGTTGAACATTAAGCAAAGCTCAGTGAGTCTTGTGAAAGAGTTGGGGGAAAAATGGAGATGCCTAGAGAGGACAGGGACTCCACAAGAAGTCCAACAGAGCCATCTAGCCTGAGCCCTGTGGGGCTTGTGGAGACTAATGTACCAACCAAGGACCATGCATGGACTGGGCCTAGGATCCTTATACATATGTAGCTTATGGGTACCTTGGCCTTCATGTGGGCCCCTTTTTGTCTCTAGCATGGACTCTGTTGCCTACTTTTCCATCACTTCCCCCTGGCACAACTGTCTTGCCAGGCCAGGAGGGAGGAGAATGAATTCAGGCCTGATGTAGGTTGAGGAAGGTTCTCCTTATATGAAGAGTAAGGGAGAGGGTGTAAGGGGAAAAGGAAGGCAAGAACAGGGAGGGGAGGAGGCAGGGCTTAGAATCAGGATGTAAAATGAATAAACAAACAATGAAAAAAGAAGAAAAGAAATATATTATAATCATGTTATAACAGTGAATAAAGAGGCCATCAATTTAAAAGAGAGTAAGAAAAGGTATATATGAGGGTTTTTTTTATAAGAGGGTTTTAAGGGAGGAAAGGGAAGGAAGAAATATAATTATATTATAATCGCCAAAATAAAAAAAAAATAAGAAATGGATGAAGCCTCTTCTCCAGGTTCTCCTTGTTTAGCTTCTTTACTACTATAGATTTTTGATGATCTTTTTTAGTTCCACCCATTTGCCTGTAAATTTAATGATTTCCTTTTTTTTATTGCTGAGGTGAGACTTGGTAGGTTGGGTTCAAATGGTAGGGGAGGAGGGCCCCCCTTTTCTGAGAAATAGAGGAGGGGAATGGGGGAAGGAGGAGGGAGGGTGTGACTGGTAGGAGACAAGGGAGGGGCTATAATTGGGATGCAAAGTGAATAAGTTATAAAAAATTTTAAATTAAAAAAGGAAAAAAAGGTTTTCTTAACCCAGAGACTTTCTAAATGTAGTCATATTCTCAAATGCAGTGAGTTAGGATTTTAACAATTTCCAGGGTAATAAATTTTAACTCAAAATATGACATGTGATATTATACACAAATACTAATGCTCTTCCAGGCTGTGTTAATAATAATCTTTTAGATGGCAAATTTCTAATGGTACATAGCCTTTTTGTCACATATAACCAATCTCTACATAAGACAGAGAAGAGCAAGAATATCAAAATCACTACCCAAAAGCACCAGTAATTTAGACTATTTATTCATCTTTCCATTTCATATGCGCATTCTACAGTGGAGTTTTTGGACTATCACCTGTACTTTAGAATTTCATAGAAATTTTAAGTTACTTAAAAATCAAGCTAGAGCTTACATGATCCTCCTCTTCTATCCATGCAACAGTATTTAATTTTAGTCTACACATGCATATACGTTTTAGAATAATTTGTGTGGTGAGTTTTCTTGAGAATGGTTAACTTGTTAGATTGTATAAAATATGGTATTCAACTGTATTGCTGGCAGAGTTAAGCAGTTCTTGAGTGGGGAGTGAGGATTGAAAGAAAATTTAAAAACCAACACACTTCACATGGGATCTGTTTGAAAGGGCTTCCAGTAGAAACCAGTCACACCAGTTTATTCAAATAATTCCTTTTCATAGTCAGAGCAAAGCACCTCAGTACAATGAAGGGGTTCATGGAGAAGTCAAATTTGTTTACCTTGATCACCTGTCTGTGTGATCTTCATACAAACAAAAGGAAGTGAAACAAAAGGAATCAAAAAATCCTGCTTATCCCTGATTCCAGGTGAAGGCCAGGGTGAAAACACTTTTTTCCACTGAGAGCTCAGCAACATAAGCAGCCTGATTAATGAGTGGCATTCCACACTGTATGTACAGTTTTTCTTATATTTTGATTAGTTCATTTTCTTCCACAAGAATAATTTATTTCTTTTTTAAAAATCTATGTTATTTTCTTCTTCATTATGTATTTTCAGAAAAATTCTTAATCTGTTGCGTTCTTCGTTATATATTTTCAGAACTATCTTTTTTCTTTTCCTTTAAATTATGTATATGTATAGGTGTGTTTATCTGTGTATGGGTATGTGCATTTGAGTGCATGAGTCTCTGGGAGCCAGTGATGTCAGATCTCCACAGATCTGGAATTAAGGTGGTTGTGAGTCACTTTACGTTGTTACTGAGACTCGGACTTGAATCTTCTGTAAGACCAGTACATGCTACTAACTATTGAGTTATTGCTCCATCTCTCCTTTTTGTATTTTTTGTTTGTTTGTTTGCTTTGGTATATATCTACTGTACTCAGTGACTAAATTCATAAAGACATTTTCAGACATTAAGTATTTTTATCATATTCATGTCCCTCTTACTTCTCAACCTCTTCCTTGGTTCCCTTTTCCTGGTTGTCTACCCAGAAAAAAAATCTAGTAGTTTAGTATCATATTAATACATAAATTTTATTTATATAGAAGTAGGAATAATTTTATATAAAATTACATATCATATATAATCTAAAATCTTTACATGAGAGAAAATGTGTGATATTTTTTCTGTCTGAAATGGTCTTATTTTGCTGACTGTGATTATCTCTATGTAGTTTCCTTCATAATCCTACAAATAACATAATTTCATTCTTCATCATAGCTAAATAAAGCCCCACCGTGTGTGCCATTGTTTGCCATGTAAATGTTGAAGACTGTTGTAGCATCTTGTGGATTTTCCATTAATCAGTATAATGCAAACTCCTGAAGTAACTTTTATTTATTGGCTTGAATTCTATTGAACACATCCTAGTACAGCTATACTTACTATCTTTTGTATTAAATTGTTTGGAAAAGCTTTCATACCAGGCTTGTCTTTGCCAGTGAAATGTGTATCTTGTAGTAATCAGGCTTTTGGAAGTCAAAATGCTCTCATGCAGGTTTGTCCTTTGTGCCCAACCATGGAGGCTCAACCAGCACAAGACCCACAGACACTTCCAGCCTCTGAGCTCCTTGGCCTGGTGGAAGACAAAGGGCTTCTAGATTCAGTGACTTCTATCACCATTGTTCAGTCCAGGGTAACAATGAATATCTGTTTTGGCCTCACACTGGGGTCCCACAGATATATTGCCAACTTTTGTTTTGGAATAATTCAATTGCCTTCTCAGTTCTCTTCATATGCAGGATATCAGGTCTTATTCCTGAGTCCTAGAGTTGCTATTGTCAGGCCTAGACACAATATGCCTTGTTGTCAGACTCAAGAACAGCCCTCAGATGTAACCTTTTACCATCCCTTTAGCTAAAGCACAATAAATGTTCATAGCAGTCTCATCTTTGTCTCATGATAAATAACTAGATACAAAGGCTTAAGGAAAATGTTATTTAAGGGTCTAAGAAAGTGGTTTAAGGTTGTAAACATAAGTTATATATGTTTGAGAGTCTAAGAAAGTGTTTAAGGTTGGTAAATACAAGTTATAAAGATTTCAAGGTCTAAGGTGATTTAAGGTATCGTAAATAGGTAAACTGTGTCTGTTACATGCAGTTGTGCCCTTGGTCTCTGGCCAATGCTGATGAGCTGTTGGAACAGGTTGTACCAATCTACTGAGTCAATCCTTACTCTTGGGAAGCCTTGACAAGTCACTGACTCCTATCTGCCCAATGGGAATAGTCCATTCATCCATTCCTCCAAATTCCCCTCTGGGATATCTTCTGGAAAATTTCAGAATTCTACTCCTAGTGCCTGCTTTAAAGGCCTCTAAGCTTACACACTTCTGTAACCAAATTTGGCCTCAATTTCCTTAGATGACAGATCCAAAGCAAAACCTTATTAATTACTGCCAGTGATTGGGTAAATGGAGACCTCCTCTGGTAAATGGAGGTTCCCATGTTCAAGTCTCATTGATCCAAACCTTCCACCTCTGTTCTCTCTCCCAAAAGTTTTAAATGTACACCTAAAGAAAATTTAACTATAACCTACTTAACTTTGTCTTCTGCTGTAAATATGTTCCAGTATCCTGCCAGACCCAGGTGTTTCCTATATCCACAACAGCACCAAAGCATCTACCATAAGTGTTCAAGTCTGACCTCACAGACTTCCATCAAGCTGGACCTGCTCTTTCCCTCCCAGCCATGGATGTTCTCACAGACCTTGAACAGCATCAAAACAGCCCATTCTTGCTGTACTTGGCCAGCATTTCAGCCTTTTGACTTTTGAACAGTGCCCCCAGTGTCAGCAAGAAGTAGCCAGAAGAGAATCTACACACCCTATTCATTTATTACTAACAAAAGCCTGGAATGGTTTGCTTCAGGCCCAGGACAAGTAGCTCTAGGTTCTTTCAGCATTCCTCAGTACCTACCTGCTGCCTTGCGTGGCTGGCAACTCTCTACTAGCACTCTAGTGCTGAACTTTCCAGGGCAGGAAACATTTTGTTGCTATTATTTTTTTCTCTCTCTCTTACCCCCTTGTATGGCAACCAAGAGCTGCTTCCACTGAACCTAAATTTATATATTTTAACTTGCCTTACATGAGAAGCAACCCAAGCTCCTCATTTTTTAATTATAGAAAAAGAAAGGAATATTAGTATTTTGGCAGCCTGCTTCTGGGTTGCATAGCAACCTATGATGTCTTTGTCACTTGCTAGCTGTTACACCCAGCAAGAGTGGTTAAATTACTCCGCAAAAGGACCAACCCACCACTTTGTCTCTCTCTTGGCCTCTTGGCCTCTTGGCCTCTTGGCCTCTTGGTCTCTTACCCTCTTACTCTTACTCTCTTAATCTCTCCTGCTCTCTCCCCTTTCTCGTTTGGGACGCCCCCTCCCTTCCCCTTATCATGTCTTGCTCTCTCCTTCTCTCCTCATTTCCATCCAATAAACCTCTTTCATAAAAAATCTGTTGTGCGCATCATCATTTCATTGGTCCTAACAATAAGTCCTGCAACTTAAATCCAAACTCTGAGTCTATCCTTTGATCAGAAGGTTGAGATCATTCACATTCTGTTATTATTGAATGTTATGCATTAATTTTTGTCATTGTGTTGTTATTCTAATGTATAGTACTTTCCTAATCCTCTTTTGCTTATCTACTTTGCTATTGGTTTATTCTTTTCCATGACCCCATGAATGTGTCCGCCTTTCTGTTCTGCATTTAGGATGCATTCCAGCCTAGTCTGTCATCCAGGCTGTGTGATCACATATTTCTTTTGTTGGAATTTATGATATTAAACATTTCTTTCTCCTTCAATTGCAGAGGACAGCTTTGCTGAATATAATAATCTGGGCTGACAATTATCACCTTTCAAAACTGGCAATATGTTTTCTCACAACTTCTTGTTTCTAAGAGGTCCTATTGACAGATGTGATGCTATGTCAATGGGTTTTCTTTTATATGTGACTGGGTTCTTTTTCTTGAATCTTTCAGTATCCTTTTTTGGTGTTGTTCTGTATACTTAGTGTTTCAACTGTAATATGATGGCAGGGGTAAGCTCTAATCTGTTTTTCTCTGTTTGACCTTTGTAATATCTTCTCTGCCTCTCTGAATGTTTTCCTTAGACTTGGTAAATGTTCTGCTTATGTTTATGAAATGTCTTTTCCAAACCAGTGGAAATTTATTCTCCTTTTTTATTACTGGGATTCTCAACTTTGTTCTTTTACTGATCTATTATATATCTTAAATATTTTGTTTGTACTTTCTTATATTGTTTTTATTTTCCGAGTTTTAATTAATCCATCTTATCTTCAGGCCCTGATAGTCTGCTTTCTATTGGTGGATTCTATTGGTGAGGCTACTCATTGAGGTTTTATTTAACTTATTGAGGGTTTAATTTCCAAAATTTCAATTTTATTCTTCCCACTATTTCTATCTTTTCATTAAATATTCTCTTCAGAATCCTGTATTTTCTATTATACTTAATTCATTTATTTATTTTATTCTTTTAAATTTTGTTCAAGAGTTTAATCTAAGTCTTCTCTTGTTTTCTTTAACATTCTAATATTATTCTTTTGAATTCTGCAATTTCATTTATGTGACTCTCGTTGGAATCTATTAATGTGATATTGACAATTTTTGGAGGAATCAATTGTCTTAATTTTTCACTTTCTCTCTTTTTTATGGCTTGTGCTTGTACGATTAGGTCATTGGTTGGAGTTTTTCACTCATATCCTTTTAGTTGATGTATTTGTTGAATTCCACTGGTATCAGATCACAGTGGAATTTAGGTGTAGTTCCTCAGCATTGGGCTGAGTGTGTGGCTAAGTAAGCAAATCTCAGCCCATGTGCTTAGGGTCACTGGACATGATCTCCTGTTCACTCATAGAACAAAATACTACTGAAAAAAAAACCAAGCACAGTGGATACATAGGCCTGCTATGAAAATATAGTAAGAAATAATTATAAGCCATCACCCCTCTAACTTCAATAACTTCTGGGTAAAGAAAGAACAGTACATACCAATCTAATTATTAACAACTAAGTGAAGCAATAGAATGAAAACAAGCTGTTAGTTCTGTGCTAACACTATAGTACTACAGCTATAAACAAAAAACAGAAGTGAGAAATAGAAAGCAGAACAATGAGGAAAAAGGAAGGAGATAAGGTGAAGGAAGAGTGAGAATGAAATGAAGTACAAACAGACAATCTAGAGCAAGTTCAGGGCTTGAGAGGCTGGGCAGGGAGATCCCAGTTCGAGATTGCAGACTGAACTGTGTCCTTTAGGAGAGCTGTTGGCAAGAGAAAAGTAAATTAGAATGGATGAGAGAACAGTACAATACACACCTACCTAAAGATTCAGCTATACTACTCCTGTATATATATCTGAAAGATGCTCAACCATACAAGGACATTTGCTCAACCATGTTCAAAGCAGCTTTATTCATAATAGTCAGAATTTGGAAACTTCTAGATGTCCCTCAACGGAGGAATGGATACAAATATTATGGTACATTTACACAATGGAATACTACTCAGCTATTAAAAACAAGGAAATCATGAAATTTGCAGGCAAATAGATGGAACTAAGAAAGATCATCCTGAGTGAGGTATCCCCGAAGCAGAAAGGCACCCCTGGTATATACTCACGTATAAGTGGATATGAGACATATAATATAGGTTAAAATACTAAAATCTACAGACCTTAAGAAGCTAAACAACAAGGAGGACTCTAAGAAGGATGCTTAATTCTCATTCAAAAGGGACATATAGTAGGGGAGGAGGACTTCTCCTATCAGTGGACTAGGGAAGAGGCATAGGGGAAAAAGAGGGACAGAAGGTGGGACAGGGAGGAGATGAGGAAGGTGACTACAATTGGGATAAAAAGTGAATAAATTATAATTAATAACAATAATAAGAAGAAGGGGAAATACCTTAAATGATTTCATAGTAATTGTTTGAAATCTTTTAAAAGTGATTTATTTTATTTTATGTGCATTGATGTTTGTCTGCATATATGTCTGTGTGAGGGTGTTGGATCCGCTGGAATTGGATTTACAGACAGTTGTGAGATAACATGTGGGTGCTGGGAATTGAACCCAGGTTCTCTGGAAGAGCAGCCAGTGCCCTTACCTGCTTAGCCATCTCTCCAGCCCTCTTTGAAATCTTGATGTTTAAATTTGATCTTTGTGGGATATCTGGTTCTGCTTCTAGTATACTTTTCCCTATCATCTAATTTCTTGTCTCTTTTCACTTATTATATTTAATAATATACAGGGGATATGAATGCTATGTTCAAGATTTTATTTTTCTCATGTTCAAGATTTTATTTTTCTCACTCTTTTTCTTTAGTGATGGTGATTGAAACTAAGACCTTGTACCCATTAGGCAACCAACCTCTCACTGAACTATGGTTCAGCCTTTTCTGGTTTATTTTTACTTTTATTTTTGAGTCAGTGTTTTGCTAACATGCCTAAGCTGGCCTTTAACAAGCTCTGTAACCAGGATAAACTGCAGCTTTCAATCTTCATTTTTTTTAAACATGAACAGTATCTTGAACAACTTTATTGAAATATAATTTGTGTTTCATAATATTCCCCCATTTAAATTCCACAGCTTAGTGCTTACTAGTATATTTTTTAGGACTGTATCTTTGGTGATAACTTTCTGTCATTATACAAATTATCATTTTAGAATTTTAAATATACATTTAATTTTTTTAAACTTTTAATTTATTTTTATTAATTACACTTTATTCACTTTGTATCTGCCGTGTAGCTCCCTTCCTAGTCCCTCCCAATCCCTCCTTTCCTCCTCCTTCTCCATGCATGCCCCTTCCCAAGTCCACTGTTAGGGGAGATCTTCTTTTTCTTCCTTCTGATCCTAGGCTATTATTTCTCATCAGGAGTGGCTGCATTACCTTCCTCTATGGCCTGGTAAAGCTGCTCCCCCTCAGGGGGAGGTGATCAAAGAGCAGGCCAATCAGTTCATGTCAGAGACAGTCTCTGTTCCCATTACTATGGAACCCACTTGGACACTGAACTGCCATGGGTTACATCTGTGCAGGGGTTCTAGGTTATCTCCATGCATGCTACTTGGTTGAAGTATCAGTCTCAGGAAAGACCCCTGTGTTCAGATTTTCTGGTTCTGTTGCTCTCCTTGTGGAGCTCCTGTGCTCTCCAGATCTTAGTATTTCCCACCTCTTTCATAAGATTTCCTTCACTCTGCCCAAAGGTTGGCCATAAGTCTCAGCATCTGCTTTGATAGTCTGCAGGACAGAGCCTTTCAAAGGCCCTCTGTGGCAAGCTCCTAACTTGTTCCCTGTTATCTCCTTCTTCTGATGTCCATCCTCTTTGACTTTCCGGATCGGATTGAGCATTCAATGCAATTCCCATCAAAATACCAACACAATTCTTTACAGACCTTGAAAGAAAAAAAATCTCAACTTCATGGAATAACAAGAAACACAGAATTGCCAAAACAATCCTCTACAATAAAAGATCTTCTGGAGATATTTCCATGTCTGATCTCAAGCTGTACTATAGAGAAGCAATACTAAAAACTGCATGGTAGTGCCATCGACTGGTGGAACAATGGAATGGAATAGAAGACCCTGAAATAAACCTACACACTTATGGATACCTGATATTTGACAAAGATGCCAAAACCATACAATGGAAAACAGATAGCATCTTCAGCAAATGTTGCTGGTCTAACTAGATGTCTACATGTAGAAAAATGAAAATAGATTCATACTTATCACTCTGCACAAAACTATTGTCTAAGTGGATCAAAGACCTCAATATAAAACTAGACACAGTAAACCTGTTAGAAGAAAAAGTGTGGAAGAGGCTGGTACTCATTGGCACAGGAGACAACTTCCTGAACAGAACACCAACAGCACAGGCTCTAAGAGCAAAAATAAGTAAATGGAAGCTCATGAAACTGAAAAGCTTCTGTAAAGCAAAAGAGTCGGTTGTCAGAACAAAATGACTGCCTACAGATTGGGAAAGGATCTTCACCAACCATTTATCTGGTAGAGGGCTAATATCCAGTGTATATAAAGAACTCAAGAAGTTAAACAGCAGGAAATCAAGTAATCCATTTAAAAAATGGGGTACGGAACTAAATAGAGAATTCTCAATAGAAGAATATCGAATGGCTGAAAAACACTTAAAGAAATGTTCAATGTTCTTAGTCATCAGACAGATGCAAATCAAAACGACCCTGAGATTTCACCTTACACCCATCAGAATGGCTAAGATCAAAAACTCAAGTGACAACACATGTTGGAGAGGTTGTGGAGAAAGGGGAACCCTCCTCCATTGCTGGTGGGAATGTAAACTTGTACAACCACTCTGGAAATCAATCTGGTGCTTCCTCAGACAATTAAGAATAGCGCTTCCTCAAGATCCAGCTATACCACTCCTAGGCATATATCCAAAAGAGGCTCAAGTACACAATAAGGACATTAGCTCATCCATGTTTGTAGCAGCTTTATTTGTAATAGCCAGAACCTGGAAATAACTCAGATGTCCCTCAATGGAGGAATGGACACAGAAATTGTGGTCCATCTACACAATGGGATATTACTCAGCAGTAAAAACAAAGAAATCATGAAATTTTCAGGTAAATGGTGGGAACTGGAAAAGATCATCCTGAGTGAGGTATTCCAGAAGCAGAAAGACACACAGGGTATATACTCACTCATAAGTGGGTATTAGACATATAATATAGGATAAACCTACTAAAATCTTTATACCTAAAGAAAATAATTAGAGGGAGGACTCTGGCTAACATTTAAGTTTTTTAAAAATTTTATTTTATTTTTATTAATTACAATTTATTCACTTTGTATCCCAGCTCTAGTCTCCTCCCCCATTCCCTCCCAATCTCACCCTCCCTTTCTCTTCTTTTCCTATGCCCCACCCCCAGTCCAATGATAGGGGAGGTCCTCCTCCCCTTCCATCTGACCCTAATTTATCAGGGCTGGCTTCATTGTCTTCCTATGTAGACTGGTAAGGCTACTCCCCCCTCAGGTGAAGGTGATCAAAGATTTCAGGATTTCATGACAGCTCGGTGTCTAAGAGGGTTTCCCAGTAATAAGAACAGGGACTGTCTTTGACATGAACTCAAGCTTCAATTTTAAATGAAGCCTCATTCTTCCAGGTAGCTGGGATTACATATCTGCTAACAGGTTCAGCTGTAAACTGTGTGCTGTTGTCTTTAAACAGTTATTTTTTTCTTTTTATTTATTTATTTTTTGGTCAGGAAATTGGTTTATTATTGGGTCTTCTTCATCCTGTTGGAGTTTACGTTTCTTTAAAATTGTTCAGATTGATCTAGAGATACCTTTGTTGTTGCTGTTGGTGGTGGTCTCCTCTTCTTCCTCCATCACTGGTTCAAGCCAGGGCCTTGTGCTTGTTAGAATGTGCTCTGCCCATAAGACTCATTCTAAATTCTGTAATACATTTTTACCACATGTCATTTGGAAGATTTCAACTTACTAACTCCTCTATTTTCAAAGTCATCTCCCATATATCTGCAGCTTTCAGAAAAAAAACATTCATCTCACAACCCACGTATATGTAGGTCTATTCAAAATCCTACTCATCTCATAATCCATATATATATGAAAATATTCTCTCTAGTTGGACATACACACATGTTTGTATCCAGATTTAGCTATCCTTATTCTTACTATACTTATATTGGTATTAAGCTAAAAGATTCATACTTCTCCTATATTCATTTATACATCTCTCTCCTCACTTCTGTTCTCATATTTCAGATCTTCAGTGTTTCTTTTATTTATTTATTATTTTTTTTTTGAGAAGCACTTCATGGAAAAGCTATGTGATGGTGACCATCCCATTACTATGATTCTGTACTTTCTTTTTTTTTTTTGATTCTGTACTTTCAATAATATTGCTGCAATATCTATTTAGTACCTGCAAGTAATTGTTACTCACATTATTTATTGCTGTATATTACATAATTATGCATGCCTAGAGAGTAAGTTCAATGTACATATCTCTTTACATAATTAATATTTCATTATGTGTCATTTTATATCACAAACTATAATTTATTTTAATGTTTTCAACTCAGACGAAATAAAACTGATACTCAGGAAAATTCGCCAGGTCTTTGCAGGTTCTTTCAAGTCTCAGGGAATTTTCCAGAGCATATTCTGACTTAGCCCAGTCCTACACCCAATGCACATAGAACATTTCCAATTTCAAAAATAAGTGGATGGGTAATAAATTGTCTCATGCTGGTAGACATATACTTTCTACATTTGCGATATGTTCACGTTTATTCTAAGGTAATTTCTATCAACATGTAGAACTTGTTCTTGCACAAATAGCCCTTTTTAGTACACCGATAACACTTAAAGGACAAAATTGCAGTCAGCTGTTTCCTGTCATTCGTAAGGATGAATAATTTCTCAGACACTCACTTGGAGCTATGGTTTAAGTAGTTCTGTGTGATCAAATGTGTTTTGCATATATTGATGACAATTTCCATTCTCAGACTGGGACCAGACACATCCCAGAGACTTCACAAAACCCTCCTGAACTGTACTGAACTCCATGTAACTGAAACTTTGCAAATGTATCTCCCCTAGAAATGATTTAGAATAAAATAGAAAATAAATGGAATTGTTTTTATTTACTCAATACAATTTAAAACATCCAGGAACTAATGTTGTAAGAATGATTTTGGAACACACAGTCAAGAGAGCCCTGAGACCAATTTGTATTAAGCCAAGGAGAGCTGAGTAAGTTCTTTTAATACCCTGCCTGTGCTCTGCACCAGCTGATCATCAGTCTCAGACACCTTTTCCCTTTAGCTGCTTTCCTTAGAGATGGTTTGTCTAGCCTTTCAGTTGCCACAGGTGCAGTAGACTATATAATCTGATATATTGTCAGGTTGTTTTGCACATTCATTGCAAGTGGTAGTACTTGATTTCTTCATGTAATAAAGACTATTAAATAATTTGACAAATTCCAAAATACTTTAAATTCAAATTTTAACTTATAAAGATAATTTGTAATTAATTGTATCTAGAATTCAAGCTTCTCTTATTAACTGTTGGCTCCATAAATGTATAAACTCTGCAATTGTAGATTTGGTGCCTAATGCAGGGCACACTGGAGTGGTCAATAAATGCTAAAACGACTTCTGTGTGTCAGTTAGATGGCTCACAGGATAAAAGCTTCTGCTGTCAAGTCTGGTGATATGAGTTCAATTCCTGGAGCCCATGTGGTGGACAGAGAAAACTGATCCTTACAAATTGTCCTCTGATCTTTCCATGCACACCATGGTACTTGCACCATTTTCCCCACACTAAATAACGATGTCATATAGTAAAAATTTTCTAAAGACTTCCTTCTTGGTGGGGGGGGGGATTTTAGCAGCATCATTGGTGTGTCATATTGCTTAGCACTGAGAAAGAGCCAGAGGAGAAAATTAGGTTTGAGACCTTACTCTTAGTTTTAAAAAACTGACACCACAGTCCTTACTGTGGAAAGCCGAATATTAGGCCAAATTAAGTATAAAAGTCACAAACATAATTCAAGAAAATGGTATGGCTAGACACATTTTTCTAGTGTTTTTCAATTCCCATGAAATATAATCTACCTTTAAAAATATTCATTTTTTAAATTTTATGTGCATCTGTGTTTCTGAGCAGCTGTCTGCGCGCCATTTGTGCAGGGGGCAGAAGAGGGCGAGAGAGCTCTGGGAGCTGGAATTACAGATGTTGAACAGCTGCTCCGTTGGTATAGACAACTGAACTGGGCTCAGGTTGTACTTTTGACTGCTGAGCCAGCTTTCTGGCCCTAACTCCATCCTTCTTTCCTGACTTTCATATTATCAGTACCACAGCTTTTCTTGATTGCACAAAGTATAGTGTCCTTTAATTTGATAGCAGTCTCTTTATGCTATAGATATATTAATTTCAAGGTTCTAAGTGCTTGCAGGTAAAGAGTCCATTTCATTAGTTTCACTCAGAAGAGATAGTTCCTTTTTAAATACATGAGTTCCTCAATTTGGTAACTGAATTATCTGATAAAAAAAAGAACAATTAGAGGTGAGAGTGATACATCGGAATGAAAAAGAGAAAGAGAAAAATTTCTAATATTCTTGGCCTAAAAATCTTATCTACTTTTCAATAATATTATCTTATGCAAAGGCAAATATCATACCATAGATTCTTTATAAGCATAGGATTATATACAATAGATTTGGAGATAATTGTGATGACATACAGAGTAATAAAGACTAGAAAGTAGTAGAATGGTGGTTGTTGCCAGAGAAATTTTATGTCTACACTATCAGCAATCACTCAGGCATGTGCCACAAGATTAAAAACCTTGGTTTACTTCTAAGGGTAATGGTTGAGCAAGTATATCAGAGAGAGCTTTGTCCTGACTTTGTAGCCAAAGACAAAAATTTAAAAGGAGAAAATGAGTGCCTTAATTCTATTAGAGTATGCATTTTGTGGCTTGTTAATATTTTGCATTAGGCCAATTTTGAGTTATTAAGGATTTTTTTTTCCTCTTTGAGTTTGCTGATGGTCAGGAAGCACTCTATTTCATATGGGATTTGTTGCCATGGATAATGTTACTTCTGGTCTCTTGTGCTTCATTCTAAGCTTTTAGAATCACCGTTGGAAGTGACTGCAATAGAGTTGTATGAGATGATGAAGTTTTTAGATAGCTGGGGAAATATACCCACTCATTTCATGAAAACTGGTCTCTCTATACTTTTGTGATAGCTTCATCTATTAGTAGGTAGAAGGGAAAATTCCACATTATAATTCACAGGTAATAATAATAATAATAATAATAATAATAATAAAATCATTCATTTTTGTGGATATAAAAAAAGAATGGGATATGAAAAGTCATGACATGATTCATATGTAGAAATGTTTGACAAAACACAAAGAGCTTGGCAAATTTAAGATGTCATCATTATCAGCAACTGATCATGGAAAACATTAGAGCTGCTGAGTAATTTACCTACAATATAACAGAACATGATAACTTAACATGCTACTATCAAACTAAAAAGAACAGCACACTTAGAACATGAATACAAACTGGTGTTTTAAAAATAAGGTCACTGAGTCATATACTCTTCAGCAAGCAGGGTATCAACAATTCAGGTACATTGCTGGATTTTCATGGATGTTGAGTATGAATAAATGGAGGATTCTGTCTTTAAAAAATCAACTAATTTTTTTTATATTCAAGCATATATCTCTCCTTAGAGGCACAAGATTCTGTAATTAATATAAACCTGCACAAGATTTGGTGAAATTCAGCATAAAAATTGGCAAGAATTTTGCTATTATCCAGTGACACAACACTTTTTGAAACATCAAATAGAGATCTAAGGCCAGGAAAATGGTAATAAAAAGTCCACTTGAAAACAGATAAATAAAACCGTGAAATAAACAGTCACAAAAAGGCAAGAACTATGAAAATTAAATCTGAGGAGATGTGCTGAGTAAAACACCATTTAGACTTAGTGAGGATATTAGTGGAAAAACCCGGTGAGACAAGACCTGAGAGGACAGGAGCTCCACTAGGAGACCAACAGAAGCAAAATATCTGGGCACAGGGGTCTTTTCTGAGACTGATATTCCAACCAAGGACCATGCATGGATATAACCTAGAACCTCTGCTCAAATGTAGCGCATGGAAGCTCAGTATCCAAGTGGGTAGGCTAGCAAGGGAAACAGGGACTGTATCTGACATGAATTCAGTGGTGGGCTCTTTGACCACAGAAGGTAGCAGCCTTTCTAGACTACAGAGGAGGACAATGCAGCCAGTCCTGATGAGACCTGATAAGCTAGGGTCAGATGGAAGGGGAAGAGGCCCTCCTCTATTAGTGGACTTGGAGAGGCGGTTGGGAGGAGGGGAAGAAGGAAGGGTGGGTTTGGGAGGGAGTTGAAGGAGGGAGCTACAGCTGAGATACAAAGTGAATAAACTGTAATTAATATGAAAAATAACCTGGAGAGGACAGGAACTCCACAAAGAGAGACAGATCCTCAAAGTCTGGGCATAGGGGTCTTTTCTGAAACTGATACTCCAGCCAAGGACCACTTATGGAGATGGCCTGGAACCCCTACACAGAGGTAGCATATGGCAGTTCAGTATCCAAGTGGCCTCCATAGTAATGGGACAGGGACTGTCTCTGACATGAACTGATTGGCTTGCTCTTTGATCACCTCCCCCTGAGGGGTGAGCAGCCTTATCATGCCACAGAAGAAGACAATGCAGGCACTACTGATGAGACCTAATAGACTAGGATCAGAGGGAAGGGGAGGAGGACTTCCCTTTTTAGTGGACTGGGAGAAGGATATGGATGGAGAAGAGGGAGGGTGGGATTGGAAGGGTAGGAAAGAGGAAGGTACAGGGGGGATACAAAGTGAATAAACTGTAACTAATAAAAAAAGAACCAGTCAAAACAACAACAACAACAACAAAAATAAAAATTTAATTAAAAAAGACTTCCTCCTATCAAAAAAATCAGAATACTAATCTTGAATATAAGAAGTGCTAAATGAAAAATTTGTTCAGTCAACAAATGTAGTTAGGAACCTTTCTTGCACAGAGCATTTTTGCTATTAGAAATACAGTAGTGAGTGAAACAAATTCTTCCCTACTTCAGAATACAAAGTCTAATGAAGAGTTATCTATGTAATGAATTTCCCCCAAAGAAGATACTACTTAAGCTGTAATAAGTGTTACATGAGAGCATTATTTCTCTGAGATAATAACCGTGTTGGCTAGTGAAATTTTCATAAAAAATATTTAAACCATGTCTGAAATCATCACAGATAATACATAGTTGGGGAAGCAATCATTGGGTAGTGACTCAAGGGTGGTGCCTTTAAGAGAGCTCCAAAAGTGCATGTCAGGAAAATCACATTAAGAAACTGGTTTAGTGGAAAACACTACAAATACTGTGCTTTAACAGAGGACGCTGCCCTCCTACAAATTACCTTTCCTACAGCTTCAGATGTAGCTGAGTTGGTAAATTGCTGTACAGTCATGACGACTTAAGTTTGGTGGTCAGAACCCACATAAAAAAGGTCAGGGTTAGGGGTGCACTCCCACACTCTCAGTGTTGGGGAGGAAAATACAGGTAGAACCCTGAGGGTTATGTGGCCACAAACTGAGCCTGCTGGTGAGCTTTGAGTTAACAAGAAATCCTGTCTCAAAGAAAGACAGACAGACAAAGAGATAGATGGGTGGGAAGACAGACAGACAGACAGACAGATTGAGTGGTTCCTGAACAATGACATTGAAGCTGACCTATGGCCTCCACATGCATGTGTTGACATACACACATGCTCTTTTTTTATATGTATGCAGCCGCATTAATGCCTAGAGAATGTTTTCTTTCTTTTTTTTTGTTATGACAATTTATCTACAAAAGTGTCCTAACAGTAAATTATTTAAGGGCTTAGAATTTTCATACATTACAATTTGTGAGCTGGGTGTTGTGACACACATCTATATTTCCTACATATGGGAGGCAGAGACAGAACAATTACTGCAAATTTTAAATCAGTATGGTCTGCATAACAATTTCAAGGCTAACCAACTCTACCTTGTCTTATAGAAACAAATTAACTGAATGAATTATTATAAATAATAATAAATAAATAAACTAAATAAATAAAACAAATAAGTAATAAGAGTAAATCACTTTTATTTTTGATATTGACCGTTAGTAAAATTCTATAATTTAGATGTACATTGCATAAATATGCCCATATATTCTTACTTTAAAATTAAAAAAAATGTATTCAGCACTCATGGAGGCAGAGACAGGCAGATCTCTGTGAGTTAAAGGCCAGCTTGGTCTGCAAAGTGAATCCAGTACAGCTAACGCTACACAGAGAAACCCTGTTCCTAAAAACCAAGAGACAAAGAAACCAAACCAAACAACCAAACAAAAAGACCAAAAGTTTTCATATTAAACAGTCATCTGACCATAGGATATACTTTTTTCATTAATTAATTTATTTACTTTACATCCCAATTGCAGCATCCCGTACCTCCTCTCCTTCCAGTCCTTCCTTCCCTCCTCCCTTCCCTCCATTTCCCCCCTCTTTCTCCTCAGAGAAGGGGAGTCCTCTCATGGGTATCAACCTGCCTTGGTATATCAAGATGTAGTCGGTCAAGGCAGATTTTCTACAGTTGAGGTTAGACAAGACAGTCCAGTTAGGGGAAAGGGATTCAAAGGCAGGCAACAGAGTCAGAGACAGACTCTGCTTCTGTTCTTAGGGGTCTCAAATGAAGACCAAGCTGGACATCTGTTATAGATCTAGCTGTGTCCTATGAATGCTCTTTGGTTGGTGGTTTAATCTCTGTGAGCCCCTAAGGACCCACGTTAGTTGATCCTGTAGGTTTTCTTGTGGTGCTCTTGACCTCTCTGGCTCCTTCATACATTCGTCTCCTTCTTCCACAAGACTCCCTGAGCTCTGCCCAATGTTTAGCTGTGGGTCTCTGCATCTGTTTCCATTAGATGCTAGGTGAATCCACTCTGAAGACAATTATGCTAGGTTACAGTCTGGATGTTCCTGGTGCCAGCAGGCCTCTGAGAATCAGCATATACTTTTAATATGACAATATAGTTTGACAGCCTTTATTATTAGTATATTTTGTCATTACTCATTAATTTTCTGAAAGCATGGTAGTCACTTATATGATAAATATGCCTATATATTGTATGAATTGATATGTACCCTGCATAGTACTTTACACACTTACATATATGCAGTGACCTCATCAATATGTCTTTGGCCATTGCATCTAAATAGCATTCAAAGTTTCGTTACATCAAGAATCTAATCAAATGCATTTGGTTACATGAGATTTTTCTACCTATGAGAATATTTCTATTTTAAAAAAATGTATTATTTTTTTACATTAATTACAGTTTATTTATTTTGTATCCCATCTGTAGCCTCTTCCCTCATTCCCTCCTAAAACCCCACTCTCTCCCCCTGCTCCCTCACCTTCTCCCATGCCCTCTCCAAGTCCACTGATACGGGAAGTCCTCCTTCCTTTCCATCTGACCCTAGCCTATCATATCTCATCAGGACTGGCTTCATTGTCTTCCTCTGTAACGTGGTAAGGCTGCTCTCCTCTCAGGGGTAGGTGATCAAAGAGCCAAGCACTGAGTTAATGTCAGAGACAGATCCTGTTCCCCTTACTAGGAACGCTACTTGGATACTGAGCTGCCATGGGCTACATCTGCGCAGGGGTTCTAGGTTATCTCCATGAATGTTTCTTGATTGGAGTATCAGTCTCAGAAAAGACCTCTGGGCCTAGATTTCTTGGTTCTGTTGCTCTCCTTAGTGGAGCTCCTGTCTCCTCCAGGTCTTTCTATCTTCCCCTTCTTTCATAAGATTCCGTGCATTCTACCCAAAATTTGGCTATGAGTCTCAGCATCTGTTTGATACCCTGCTGGGTAGAGTCTTACAGAGGCCCTCGGTGGTAGGCTCTTGTCCTGTTCCCTGTTTTCTCCTTTTCCTTTGCTGGTGGGAATATAAAGTTGTACAACCACTAAGGAAATCAATCTGGCTCTTTCTCAGACAATTAGGAACAGTGCTTCCTCAAGATCCAGCTATACCCACTCCTAGGCATATATCCAAAACATGCTCAAGTATACAACAAGGACATTTGCTTAACCATGTCCATAGCTTTATGTGTAATAGCTAGAACCTGGAAACAACCTATATGTCCCTCAATGGAGGAATGGATTCAGAAATTGTGATACATTTACACAATGGAATACTACTTAGCAATTAAAAACAAGGAAATAATGAAATTTGCAGGCAAATGGTGGGAAATAGAAAAGATCATCTTGAGTGAGGTATCCCATAAACAGAAAGACACTCATGGTTTATACCCACTTATCAATGGATTAGACATATAATATAGGATAAACATACTAAAACCTGTACACCTGATGAAGGTAAGCAAGAAGGAGGACCCAGGGTAAGATGATCAATCTTCACTCAGAAAGGTAATTGGGATGGACATCGGAATAAAGAATATTTCTTTAGAAAAACTTTTGCTATACTTATGATTTTTTTACTTCAAAATTATTTTAAAACATTTTTTATAATTACAAGCAAACCTCATCTCTTATCAATTTCTGTTAGCTGAGACACCTGAGGGTAATGATTTTTGGAAAGCTGACAAGTAGGTATGGTTATTTTCAAATTAATTTAAAAATTATTATTAGTGTACTAAGAATGTATTTTATTATCAAATGTTCTTGAGTGTGTAACATTGTACTTTGTTCATGTTCACATTCAAATTGGCCCTCCTTGTCTGCCTGACTCCCTCTTTCATTTACCCTCTCTTCCTTCCCAATACTCTACCCTTTGTGAAAAGAAGACATAATTACATGTAAATCTTGTCATCAAGTTCTTCAAATTCAAAGCATAATCTGTACAAAACTGATTCTTTTTTTTTTAGTGTGTTAGGTAGCATTGGTATTTGATTTATTGATACTTAAGAGTCAGGTTTTATTACAATCTGATTCTGCCTAGTATAAAGGCATACAACTATTAATCAAATACCGTGGCAAGCAAATATAAAATAGATTTGGTTTCGAGTCAAGTAGTTTGAGCTTCTTAATGTAAGAAGTTTTTCCCTTGTTCTTTAGATAATTACAAAGTCGTCAACCAACGCTGTGTGTGTGTAATGCACGCATGTATTAAAATCCAGCTTGCCTTCAGAAGAGATTGCTTAAACCACAAATATGACAATTCCTTGTTGAGGACTGAGCTGTGTGATTTTACTTGCTGATACTTAAAGATGTGCTTATATTTTTGGGCTCTTGAGGTTCAGGCATTGTCTCAGACCTTCTATTGCTGTGATAAAAACACCATGAATAAAAGCAACTTGGGAACCAAAAGCATTGTACACTTTTGGTAATAGTCATCATTGAAGAAATTCAGGACAGGACTCTAGCAGGATAGGAGCTTGGAGGATGGAACTGAAACTGAGGCCATGGAGGAGTGCTGCTCAGTGGCTTTCTCTCCACGGCCTGCTCAGCCTACTTTACAACTCAGCCTCAGTATACCATTGAAGACACTAGCCTAGGAGTGGTACTTCCCGGAATGATCCGGGCCTCCCACATCAGCCATCAGAAACTACATTACTAACTTGTCCACAGGAAAATCTTATGGAAGCATTTTCTTAACTGAGAGTCCTTCTTCCCAAAAAACTCTAGCTCCTGTCAAGTTGACATAAACCTAATCAACACAGCATTAATCATTACTTGGTCAATACAATATAATAAAAGTAACTTATATTTTGGATATTTAATATGTTTTAATTAAATTTCACAACAAAAAATGAAAAAGTACTTTAATAACTTATTATGTGCTTTGCATTCATAAATCTACTATATCAATTAAGTAAATGGATTCCCTTTTTCAATAAACTGTGCAACTAAATGAGATTGAAAAATATAATTGTAATTTATTTTCTTACAGAAACATAATTTAACGGGTTTCACACAACAGTATCTTACCTTATGAACTGATTAAATCACATCCCCGAAAGGCTTCTATTTTTGTAGATTAATCAGAAAGAAAATATTTTCATTACTCAGTGTTTCACAGCCTAGAAGATTTCCCCTCTGTGTTCTTTAGACTAATTTGAACCTCATGATTGTCATATGTGATCTGTTTAAAGACCATAAGTATGCAGAACACCTGGAGACGCTTCTAACTTCAATAGACCCTTTTTTCTGATTTGCATTCCATTACTTATCACATCAAGAAACCTTGCTTGGCGTATCTATCAGTCTCAGAAAAACAAAAACAAACAAACAAAAAAAAACAGACAACTGTGCCCAGACTTTTTGGTTCTGTTGCTCTCCTGTGGAGCTTCTGTCCCCTCCATGTCTTTCTGTCTCCCACTTCTTTCATAAGATTCCTTGCACTCTGCCCAAAGTTTGGCTATGAGTCTCAGCATCGGCTTCAATACCCTGTTGGTTAGAGTCTTTCAGAGGCCCGCTATGGTCGGCTCCTGTCTTGTTCCCTGTTTTCTCCCTCTTCTGATGTCTATCCCATTTGCCTTTCTGAATGAGGATGCATGAAAGACCATGCATCTTTCTGAAAGACCATGCATGGAGATAACCCCGAACCCCTGCACAAATGGCATCTCAGAAATGCCTTTCTGAATGAGGATGCATGAAAGACCATGCACCTTTCTGAAAGACCATGCATGGAGATAACCTAGAACCCCTGCACAAATGGCATCTCAGTATCTAAGTGGGTTTCCTAGTAAGGGGAACAGGGGTTGCCTCTGACATAAACTCAGTGGCTGGCTCTTTGATCACCTCCCTCTGAGAGGGGAACACCCTTATACCAGGCCACAAAGAAAGACAATGCAGCTAGTCCTGATGAGACCTGATAGTCTAGGGTCAAATAGAAGGGGAGGAGGACCTCCCTTATCAGTGGACTAGGGTAGGGACATAGTGGGAGAAGAGGGAGGGAGGGTGGGATTGGGAGGAGATGAGGAAGGGGACAGAGCCTGGGTACAAATTGAATAAATTTTAATAAATGATAACAATAAAAAAGTAAAAAAAAGCAAGTCTTTGTACACAAAATGGAATTAGAGCATTCACTATTAATTCTTTGTTTATGTATTTTTAGAACAGCCATCTCCAGTGGAGTATTGTCAAAACATGATTAAGTCACAGTACCAAGAAAAGGAATACAATATGTATTATTTCTGATTAAACTTGAAAACTCATCATTTAGATCAACGCCATGTAAATGAAATTATTCCTTAGCCCAGGGAAACCATCTTTCTTGTATATATGTCTGCTATATGGCTAGTTTTCAAAAACTCAAGTGACAACACATGCTGGAGATGTTGTGGAGAAAGGGGAACCCTCCTCCTTCGCTGGTAGTAATGTAAAGTTGTATAACCACTTTGGAAATCAATCCGGCTCTTTCTCAGATAATTAGGAATAGTGCTTGCTCAAGATCCAGCTATACCACTCCTAAGCATATATCAAAAATATGCTCAAGTACACAACAAAGACATTTGTTCAACCATGTTTGTAGCAGCTTTATTTATAATAGCCACAACCTGGAAACAACCCAGATGTCCCTCAATGGAGGAATGGATACAGAAATTGTGGTACATTTACATAACGGAATACTACTCAACAATTAAAAACAAGGAAATCATGAAATTTGCAGGCAAATGGTGGGATCTAGAAAAGATCATCCTGAGTGAGGTATCCCAGAAGCAGAAAGACACACACGATATATACTCACCCATAAGTGGATACTAGACCTATAAGATAGGATAAACATACTAAAATCTGTACACCTAAAGAAGATAAACAAGAAGAAGGTCCCAGGGTAAGATGATCAATCCTCACTTAGAAAGAAAAATGGGATGTACATTGGAAGTAGGAGAAAACAAGAAACAAGAGCCTACCACAGAGGACCTCTGAATGACTCTACCCAGCAGTGTATCAAAGCAGATGCTGAGACTCTTAACCAAACCTTGGGCAGAGTGCAGGGAATCATATGAAAGAATGGAGAGTTAGTAAGACCTGGAGAATACAGGAGCTCCACAAGGACCAACTATATCTTGGCACAGGGGTCTTTCCTCAGACTGATTCTCCAACCAAGGACCATGCATGGATATAACCTAGAACCGCTGCTCAGACATAGCTCATGGCAGCTCAGTATTCAAGTGGGTACCCTAGTAAGGGGAACAGGGATTGTCTCTGACATGAACTCACTGGCAAGCTCTTTGACCTCCCCCTCCCACACTGGGAGATGAGCAGCTTTATCAGGCCACAGAAGAGGACATTGCTGCCAGTCTTGATGAGACCTGATAAGCTAGGGTCAGAGGGAAGGGGAGGAGGACCTCCCCTATCAGTGGGCTTAGAGAGTGACAGGAAGGAGATGAGATTGGGAGAGAATGAGAGAGGGGGCTACAGCTGGAATACAAAGTAAATAAACTGTAATTAATATAAAAATAAAATTTAATTAAAAAATTAGTGTGCTTTTCTTTTTTTCTGATACATCTTAGGTTTATGAGAATAATATTAAACTTCTGAAGTCCATCATTAAATTGACAACTCTGGCTTCATTAGCAGTAGAATTATTTGTTGTTTTTATTGATTCAGTTT
>REGO01000639.1:407062-420587 GCA_010120015.1 Rhombomys opimus
TTTTCCTAAAGAAGCAATCTGCACAGGACACTTTTCCCAGATTGTTAAATTTTATTTGGGGGAAGGAAAAAACTTACAAAAAAGTTCAATATTTACTTGGTGCCATTTTCAATTCTTCACAGATACAAAAGATGAAATGGAAGTTCAGGTATCCTCAATTTAAAGAAATGAGTGCTATTGATTTCTGATTTAACAAAGGAACAAATTGAGAAGCAAAATGTTTCGGACATTTTAGCTCCATGAGATAACTTCAATGTTGTTAAGGTTTTATTTTAAGGTAAAGTATTAGATTTTTGCTTTAGGTATTATTTACAAATGCAAATAAACTGTACTATTTCAAAACATGAAATAAAGGCAGAAACAAAAAGTCATCTTGGATGGATTTTGGTTAACTCTGTGCTCAGTGAGAAAACTGCATTCATCTTCTATTTTTTTTCTACTCATTTTTTGACACTGAATTACAAAATAGTAAAATAAGAAAAAAGATTAACATTGGGTATGGAATAATTTATAATGAAGATTTCTAAAAATGGAATCACTCAGATAATCACATTTTTTTTTTTACAGGAACTTAGAACTTGCAGAATTAATAATTTAACCACTTCTTTTCTCCCACAACAAATATTTATTTACTTTATTGTCTGTTAGATGTTTTAATTAAGTCCATTAAAGTAATTTGAGAGCTAAGTTGTTTTTAGCTGAGGTTAAGTTTATCTATCTATCTATCTGTCTGTCTGTCTATTTATCGTCAGAGTTCCACAGTGAATTCTAGACTAACATCAAGGTAATAATCCTATGCTCAGTCTCAAGACGATAACCCTTGTGCCTTACTCTCCAGAGCACTAAGATTACAGATAGACCCCGCCACGCCTAACTCTGACCTGTCATTCTATGTGCATAAATGTCCTGCAGGATATAAGTCATTGGGAAGAACCTTGCTAGTGATAAATGAAAATGGATGGAGAACAGAATGGCTGTTTAAGGGATAATGAAATTCTGAGCTGAGTCCTAAGCTCACGACTTTGCTCCATACTGGAGCACGGAGCCTTAACTGTAAAGCTGCTTTACACACCACTGATGCGTTCCTTTCTCTTCCCAGGTTTATTTTCCCTTTCTTCTCCTGTGGCTTCCTAAAACTACCTCACAAATAAAGTACTTGTGCTCATATTCAGAACCGATATGTGAGGCCCCATTTGAAGCAATCTATGCAGTCTCTTATACATTATGTGATCTACAGTTTTAGAAGACAATGCTTTTATGAAGCACAACATGAAATTAACATGAAATACTGTTACAAGCTGAAAAAATAATTATGCTCTCAAGTTTATCTTTCATGTTCATTTTAATGAAAAACATTATATATTAAGGTCTTGGTATTTTCAGGTGATTTCCATTATATATATTTACAATATATATAACATTTTATTATTCTTTTAAATTTCTTCTTCTATTTTTTAGTTACAATGTAATTACGTCATTTCCCCCTTCCTTTTTCTCTTCCCAGAGCCTCTCATATAACTTTCATTGCTTTTTTCTTTTTTCTAATTCATGGTATTTTTTAAATTAATTGCTGTTGTATATATATATATATATATATATATATGTATATATACACACATACATACAAACACACTGCCACAAAATAAATACAACCAACCCAGTCCATATATGGTTATTTATATTTATGCTTTAGGGCTGACTATTTTTATTCATTGAGAATTTCATATAGTGCAATTTGAAAGGGCTCTGCTCTATTCCTGCAATGTATTTTTGCAAAGGATCCATCTCACTCTTGGAAAAAGTAACATACATTCTCAAACCGTGTTCCAACATTTGGAAAGGCAGCTGTAAAACCTGTGAAGGCAAATGTCACCATTAAGAGCCACTGCTCAAGTTTACATTCCCACCAGCAGTGGAGAAGGGTTCCCCTTTCTCCACAACCTCTCCAGCATGTGTTGTCACTTGAGTTTTTGATCTTGGCCATTCTGATGGGTGTAAGGTGAAATCTCAGGGTTGTTTTGATTTGCATTTCCCTAATGGCTAATGAGGTTGAACATTTCTTTAAGTGCTTCTCTGCCATTCCATATTCCTCTATTGAGAATTCTCTGTTTAGCTCTGTTCCACATTTTTTAAGTGGATTACTTGGTTTTCTGCTTTTCAGCTTCTTTAGTTCTTTATATATATTGGATATGAGTCCTCTGTCAGATAAAGGGTTGGTGAAGATTCTTTCCCCATCTGTAGGCAGTCGCTTTGTTTTGATGACGGTGTCTTCTGCTTTACAGAAGCTTTTCAGTTTCATGAGGTTCCATTTATTGATTGTTGCTCTTAGAGCCTGTGCTGCTGGTGTTCTGTTCAGGAAGTTTTCTCCTGTACCAATGAGTTCTAGGGTATTCCCCACTTTTTTTTCTAGCCGATTTAATGTGTCTGGTTTTATGTTGAGGTCTTTGATCCACTTCGACTTCAGTTTTGTGCAGGGTGATAAGTATGGATCTATTTTCATTTTTCTACATGTAGACATTCAGTTGGACCAGCACCATTTGTTGAAGATGCTATCTTTTTTCCATTGTATGGTTTTGGCATCTTTGTCAAAGATCAGGTGTCCATAAGTGTGTGGGTTTATTTCTGGGTCCTCTGTTCGGTTCCACTGATCCACCATTCTGTTTCTATGCCAGTACCATGCAGTTTTTAAAACTGTTGCTCTATAGTACAATTTAAGATCAGGGATGGAGATACCTCCAGAAGATCTTTTATTGTAGAGGATTGTTTTAGCAATTCTTGGTTTCTTGTTATTCCATATGAAGTTAAGAATTTTTCTAACCACTCTGGAAATCAATCTGGCGCTTTCTCAGACAACTAGGAATAGAGCTTCCTCAAGATCCAGCCATACCACTCCGAGGCATATATCCAAAAGAGGCTCAAGTACACAAAAAGGACATTTGCTCAACCATGTTTGTAGCAGCTTTATTTGTAATAGCCAGAAGCTGGAAACAACCCAGATGCCCTTCAACTGAAGAATGGATGCAGAAATTGTGGTACATCTATTCAATGGAATATTACTCAGCAATGAAAAATAAGAAAATCATGAAATTTGCAGGTAAATGGTGGGACCTGAAAAGGATCATCCTGAGTGAGTTGTCCCAGAAGCAAAAAGACACACACGGTATATACTCACTCATATAGACATACAACATAGGACAAACCCACTAAATCTGTGCATCTAAAGAAACTAAGCAAGAGAGAGGACCCTAACTAAAACAGTCAATCCCCATCCTTAAAGGCAGAGAGGATGGACATCAGAAGAAGAAGAAAACAGGAAACAACCTAGGAACTTGCTACAGAGGGCCTCTGAAAGCCAGAAGAAGAAAACAGGAAACAAACTAGGAACCTACCACAGAGGGCCTCTGAAAGCCTCTGCCCTGCAGACTATCAAAGCAGATGCTGAGTCTGATGGCCAACTGTTGGGCGGAGTGAATGGAATTTTAGGTAAGAAGTGGGAAATAGTAAGAGCTGGAGAGGACAGGGTCTCCACAAGGAGAGCAACAGAACAAGAAAATTTGAACACAGAGAACTTCCCAGAGATTCATACTTCAACCAAGGACTATTCATGGAGATAACCTAGAAACCCTGCACAGATGTAGCCCATGGCAGTTCAGTGTCCAAGTGGGTTACCTAGTAATGGGAAGAGGGACTGCCTCTGACATAATCTGATTGGCCTGCTCTTTGATCACCTCCCCGTGATGGGGGGAGCAGCCTTACCAGGCCACAGTAGAGGACAATGCAGCCACTTTTGATGTGAATTGATAGACTAACATCAGAAAGGAGAGGAGAACCTCCCCTATCAGTGGACTTGGGGAGGGTCATGCATGCAGAAAGGGGAGGGAGGGTGGGATCGGGAGGGGAGGAGGGAGGGGCTTATGGGTTGATACAAAATGAATAAAGTGTAATTAATAAAAAATTAAAAAAAAAAGAGCCACTGCTCTTTGACACAAGTTGAATCAGCGTTTGGTAGATCCCTGACTGACCACCGTCTTTCACAGCACTGCTTTTAGGGAAGATACAAATGTCACTTATTCCCCAACCATGCTTGAACATGGATAGCATACTCTAAGGGTTGCCTCTGAGGCACTTCCCCATTTTTATAGCAACAAGCCTCTGACTAACAATTTCTCAAAACTATCATACCATTCTCGAATATGGCTTGTTAAACATCATTTGGTTTTTAGCAGTTTCTTTTATCAACCGTACTCTGCCTTCAGTATGTCTTGACTTACGGTTTTTTTTTTTTTAAATGCTTTCTATATAATAAGTATCGTTAAATAAGCTTTGTTCTCACTGAGCTAAAGGACACAGCTTTCTCACTTATGTTCTTGTGCCATTTGACTAGACACACCTTTACAAAACTTTCACAATTACAATAAAGGAGGACAGCTTTCCTTCCTCAGAAACTCCACTCTTTGTTGAGGAGAACAGAAATAATTTAGCTGGAGAATGTAGTGAATTTTGCAATCCTCTTTTGATTTTCTGCTGCCAGGTCTTGCTACCACAGCTACATTCTCATTTGCCTCCTCAGCCACACTGGCCTCTTAAAGGAAGATCTGTTTGAAAGATAATGTTGTTTGTTAATGGCTCAGCACTGCTTGCAGTTTTTGTATAACTCTCTCTTTCCACGTTGTGTCTAATTTTGGTGTCAGCTTGCCCAGCTGTATACTCAAGAATATCACCTTTAGTGGCATGTCCACAATTTTTTTTTTTGTTTCTACAGTGTCCAAGGAGTATCTCATGCCTTCATTCTAGACTCTTCATTTTCTTACTGTACTACTTTCATTTCCCTAGCTGTGGATACTGTTGTCTACCATATGGCCTTGCAACTGTTTGAGTTGTCGGCTGTTTTAATCAAGAAACACCTGTACTTGTAGGTTGACACAGGTGGTCTCTTTGATGCTCTTAAGTACATTCATCATGACCAGCTCTGAGACTTTTGTTGTACTTTTGGCAGTCCTAATGGACCGTGAGGCATAGCCAGCATCATTTACTAGCAGGCTAATTCTGCTATGTAGCATCAACTAGGAAAACAGTTTTGCTTTTGGCCATGATGAACTCACCGTAATCTTGTCATAGCTAGAAGAACGTTTTATTTCTTCCTATTAAAGGACCAATATAAGGTATCTGCAGACACACTGTGAAGTGGAGGAGTGTTCATAAGATATGAATACTTTGGATAAAAAAGCTGAAGATGATATTCACCTAGATGGGGCTCTTCTATCTCTACAATATGTACTCAGTGGGAAAAAAAAGAGTACTTGGGTAAATGCCTATAAAGAAACAAAACAAACAAACAAAATCCTTCACTTATTGTCTCTACTTGCTATTTTATTTTATCAAAGATTATACATTTTATATAAAAAGAACCACATCTATGAACTAAGGTCATGGGCTCTATATTAATTTAAGAGATACAGGAATTCCAGCTCTACTGCTTACCACTCAGTACTCTTTCATGTAAACCAGGAACTCAGAACATAAAGTTTTATCACGGAGTAGAACATTTTACCAAGCTCTGCTCAGTACCTCTCTTGATGCTGTCTATCCCAATTCAATTTTTCCATATTTCTTTTTTAATATGTTTTATATAAAAATCTTAAGTTTGCTTCTTTCTTTTGGCTATGAAATGACAGCCTAGGTAGAGTTTATTTCAAGTCTGCACATTAAAATTATTTGAAAAACTGATTTTGGAAGCTCCTGGTCCTCATTTATAGCAATATTGTGGGATATTAAATCCAGAAGCTGTATGGAAGTGGCTTGATGGTGGCAGAATCAAAGATGAACTGATGACAACATAGTGTTCTGTAATTTTACCACAGAGAACACTTCTAGCCATTTCAACAGTTATAATAACACAGTTATCTGTATCAAAGCTTCTTGCTATTTAGTTAGTAGAGTGTTTTCTCTTTCAGTTAACAGCCAGTAAATTATAACCAGTTCCAATTAACCAGTCTTTGGTACCACATTAGTTTTTCTTTGTAGTGACATAAAAGTAATAACTCAACAATAACAACTTAAGAAAAAAAAAATTGTTTTTTTTTTAAAGATTTGTTTTTGACTTACAGTTTCAGAGACTTTCTGTTTTATTATGGAGGGCAAAGACATAACACGGAAGCTCAATTCATGGCAGTGGGAACATGTGGCAAAGGCAAGTCGCATCAAATTGGACAAGAAACAGGGCCTGGGCAGAATTTTAAAAGGCCAGCCATTGAGGAGACCTTAAATAAAGTAAGACAACTGTTGTTATACCTAAGATATTAGTGCCACTGTTTAAATGTAGGGCAAATCTTGCCTGGTCAGCCATTATTGTAGTTCATAGTATTTATTCCTGGTAGACTTTTGATAACTTTTCTCCATGCACAGTACCTTCTGGAAGTATGAGAGCTAGCCATCAGGGAGGAGGTTTCCAAGTGAGTGCTAGCCTAACTTCTCCAAGTCTTGTGATAGAAATGTGTGTGGTGGCTAGTACTGTAACCCCAGACAACAGCTCATGGCTGGAGAGGCCACAGACTCTAAAGCTGAACCTATTGCTGTCATTTTGCTAATTTAGTACAGGAGCTAAATAAGTTCTAAACACTTATCAACATAACACAGACACATCCTTCACTTGCATTAAAGTTTGTTATTATTATTATTATTATTATTATTATTGCAGCTTGTGGAGTTTGTTACAGAGAATGATTTGTCAAAGTGTTGGAGAACAGTGACTGTGTGATAACTATGCTCAAATGGGACATCTGAAACCAGCTAGACAACAGGGCTTAGGGAACATTTGTGGAGGAGAGGATAGAAATGCTGTAAAGGCCAGAGGACTGGTAGAATTACTACATCTTCTAGACAAGACAGGAATGTTGAACTCATGCACACTCAACAGAAATGGTTGCCGCCTTAAGACCTGCATAAGAACACACCTGTCAACATGTCAGCAGGAATTAGGGAAGGACTGAACATGGCACTCCTAGTTGAGGAGGTTACAGGTAGTCAATTGCTGCTGAGGGAGGAGGAATCAGTTTTCTTTAGGGATAAACCTCCTGATATGTTGTCCATGATAGCCTACATGTCATTGTAGGCTGTGGTCAGCTCTATAGCCATGTGCATTCAGGCTAAATGGACTCAGCGGCTGTCATATATATTGGAAAAAGTACACAATTATATAAAAGAACATGAGGGGCATGGAAGCAGTTCAAGGCGGGAGTGGATAATGAATTATAGTCATGGATGAAATTCTCAAACAAACAAAGGCTGTTTTTTTTTATGACCTACTTCTTGTGTCAATAAAAATACCACCACCCTAAAGTTTCACACAGTCTTCAAACCCTAGGTAGAGTTCATGCATTCAAGGATGCCTTTAGCAGACATTTCAGATTCAAAGCATAGTAGGTACCAAGACAATTAGAAATAAGAGAATGCAACTTGGCAATTTAGAGGTTATTCATTGAGCTATTTAGGTTTTAGGACAATAAACACAAGGTACCAATAGAAGATTAGATGTTGTTAATCCATGACTTCATTAAAATACGCAAGACAGACAACATGATGGCTGTTATGTAGTAAAAATAAGTTATATAAGGCCTATAAAGTAAGGTAAGTGTTATAAAGGCTCTTGGATAGAAAATATTAAAATTGAAGCTTCAAATTATAATCACTGTATTCTACCTGGGAATCTCTATTACTGAGCTAAAAATAACTTTTATAGTTATAAGATTCATAAAATAATCCTCAGCACTAAAATATGATGTTTTTATGTCCTGAATTAAAACATAAGGTTTATAATATCTATTTTTTTTTTGTGGAAGCTAGTATTCTTTATCTAATAAATGGGACCTGATGAAACTGAAAAGCTCCTGTAAAGCAAAGGACACTGTCGGAAAACGACAGCCTACAGACTTGGAAAAGATCTTCACTAACCCTATATCTGACAGAGGGCTAATATCCAGAATATATAAAGAATTCAAGAAGTTAAACATCAACAAACGAAGTAATACAATTTAAAAAATGGGGTACAGAGCTCAAGAGAGAATTCTCAATAGAGGAATATTGAGTGGCAGAGAAACACTTAAAGAAATGTTCAACATCCTTAGTAGTTAGGGAAATGCAAATCAAAATGACTCTGAGATTCTCTCTTACACCCATCAGAATAGCTAAGATCAAAAGCTCAGAAGAGAATGTGGAGAAAGGGGAACCCTTGTCCATTGTTGGTGTTATTGTAAACTTATACAACCATTTTGGAAATCAATCTGGAGCTTTCTCAGAAAACTGGGAATAATGCTACCTCATGCTATCTCAAGACCCAGCAATACCACTCCTGGACATATATCTGAAAGAAGCTCAAAGAAACAACAAGGACAGTTGCTCAGTTATGTTCAAAGGAGCTGTTTTCATAGTAGCCAAAATCTGGAAACAACCAAGATATCCCTCAACTGAGAAATGGATACAGAAATTCTGGTACATTTACACAATGGAATACTACTCAGCAATTAAAAATAAGGATATCATGAAAATTTCAGGCAAATGGGTGGAAATAGAAAAGATCATCCTTAGTGAGATATCCCAGAAAGGGAAAAACATGCATGGTGTATAATCACTTATAAGTGGATATTAGCCATATAATAGAGGATAAACATACTAAAATTTGTAGCCCTAAAGAAGCTAAGCAACAATGTGGACCCTAGGAAAGATGCTTAATTCTCATTCAGAAGGGAAAACAGAATAAACACCTGAAGTGGTAGAAGAGAGGGAACAGGACAGTAGCCTACCACAGGTGAACTCTAAAAGACTCTGCCTTGCAGGGATTCAAAGCAGATGCTAAGATTCACAGCCAAACTTTGGGCAGAGTGCAGGGTGTCTTATGGAAAGGGGTATATAGAAGGACCCGGAGAGGACAGGAGCCCTACAAGGAGACCAAAAAAGCAAAAACTGCGAGGCCCAGAGGGAACTGCAGAGACTGATGCATCAACCAAATACCATACAAAGAGAGGACCTAGACTCCTTTCTCAAATGTAGACCATAGACAGCTCAGTCTCCAAGTGTGTTCTCTAGAAAGTGTAGAAGAGACAGTCTCTGACATAAACTCAGTTGTCTACTCCTTGATCACTTCTCTCTCATGGGGTGACCTAGACAGCCCACAGAGAAAGAGGATCCAGGCATTCCTGATGGGACCTGATAGGCTAGGTCAGATAATAGGGGAGGAGCACTTCTCCTATCAGTAGACTAAGAAACAGGGATAGGGGAGAAAGAGGGAGAGAAGATGGGACTGGGAAGAGATGAGGGAGGGGGCTACAATTGGGATACAAAGTGAATAAGTTGTAAACAATAATAATAAAAAACTTGAAAAAAAAACCAAATAGGCATTCTTGGAATATGGTACAATATAACATAATAAATATAACATAAAAGATAAAACTAACTCAACAGAAACAAAGAAAACAAACAAACATAAGGAAAAGAGTCTTAGCCTCTTTTAGTTTTAGTCTCAAAGACCCTCTTGTTTGCACGTTCGGAATTCCACAAAAACAGTAAACTAGAATATGTAATATACCCCCGAAGGACCCGTGCAGGCTCAGTGCATGCTGCTTCACTCTCACTGAGTTCATCCATGCTCCACCCTGTTGACTTAGTGAGCCATGTTTTCTTGGCATCCTCTAACCCTTCTGGCTTTTACATTCCATCACCCCCCCTCTCACCCCCAAACTCCTCTTCAGAAGGATTACCTGAGCTCTGATGGGAGAGGTTTGATGGAGACATCTCATTAAAGGCGGAGTGTTCCAAGCACTCTCACTCTCTGCATAATGTCTGACTGTGGGTTTCTCTCCTTGTTCCCATCTGCGGCAGGAGGAAGCTTCTCTGATGATGGCTATGCAAGAAATTTACTTCCCTGGCTGGCACGGCCCGTGGGGTCCCATGTTAGTCGTTTGCTACTTTTCATACTGAATAAACTTAGTGTGCTCAATGCTGTGTAAGTATCCATGGTTGTGATAAATACCAATTTCTTTAAATTTGCCAAGTACACCTATAAATAAACTTAAGAGTAACAACTTTGGAATAATTTCCTCATCCACACCTATGTTTTCATTCTGTCTTCTCTTACTTCTAGAACCTTCTCTGCTTCTACAAAACATTTAATATACAACTGTAGGAATAAAGTGTTTCTTCTCCTGGCCATATTTACATTTTTATTATGATCAAAGTCTCTAGTTAAACTTCTATGATAATGAAACCACACAGAGAGGATTTTTTTTAATATTGCCTCTCTTTTTATTTTATTTTTTTTTATCAGTTACATTTTATTAATTCTGTATCCCAGCCGTGCCCCGAACCCTCGTTCCCTCCCAGTCCCTCCCTCCCTCCCTCATCACCACTGTGCCCCTTTCTAAGTCCACTGATAGGGGGGACCTCCCCCCATTCATCTGATCCTGTTTGATTTTTGACAGAAAACTCATCCTGAAAATCATTTATGTTGTAACATAGTGCAATAAGCATAGATAGCATCCATACTTTAAATTAACTGTGTTGGCTCACTGAAGAAATTTAAGTAGCAAAAAAGGCTATTGCCTACTATACCTGGTGGTGGGCAGTACATTCCATCTTCCTACTAAGGGGCAGAGCTAGCCAGGATGATTATAAGAACAGAGTTTCTGGAATGGCGGAACACATAAAGAGCATTTTTCAGAACAACGAAGTTACAGCAGTGACATTCCATGGCAGAATTTCTTTCAGTCTCATAAGCCTATTAATTCTTCAATAAGAGGATTCTACTGGACAGGGCATTAGGTATATCTAGAAGGCCTGAGGGGCTAAGTTCTGAATAAGATGTAATTTTATGGTTTTAAATTAGATTTAAGACAACTTACAGGGTAATAGAGTCCAGTATCCCCTGAACAGTGCAGAAATTAATGTTTGTGGCTTAAAATCATCAGGACAGAGATTAGGCTGGTATTGGTGCAGAACATCATTAAAATATAGAGGAAGGCTAGATAGCAGCATTCAAGCTTATCAGTGTGTTCCAGAAGTAGCAGCTAGAATAGTTACTTAGCAACTACTTCAGCTTGCATTCTCTTTGTATTTTGCTTAGATAACGTTGGCCCACACGTTTCATAAGTAACATCTCATTCTGATGAAAGGCAGCTCTCAGCATACTTACTCTGCAATGTTGAAAGTCAGGAAACTTCTTGCTGTCCGTGTTAGGCATATTTAACAGAACGAATAAGTGGTACTATATGGAGCAAACTAAGTTTCTTTGGGGCATAGGGACGCTGCTGCACATATCACAAGGCCATTGCTAACTCAGTTATTTCTTTTTTTCTTTTTTCTTTTTTTTTTTTTCTTTTGATCTACGTCAGCCTGGTCTTGGATAGCTCTTGCTGCAACTTTTTAATGAGTCCTGAGAGTTGACATGGAATGGGCTTCCATGAGTAGTGAGTAGATCAGACCTCTGGTTTGTAGATTACTTTAAGCTGAAGTTACAAACATACTTGGAGCAATTGGTGGTAGAAAATTCTCAGTAGGATTCCTCATTAGTCAAATTAGAGATGAAAATAAAAAGGTATATGAGCTTCATAGCACTCCAAAAATGAATTTTATTCTCTAATCAACCAACATTTCCAGGCTGGTCTCCCATATCGCTCTAATAAACCTTTAAAAAAGCTAGTCTCCTGCTAGTTCTAGCATAGGCGGAGAGCTCGAAGTGTCTTCTCATTTAGACTGTTTAAGAAATCTGCATAGCTTTCTGTCCACTGGCATCCTCACTTCTAATGTGTCTAACACCGCCCAGTTAGCTTGCTACACTACCTGTGTGACTAGCTTCTTAAAATGTCATGTGGTATCTGTGTAGTGGCAGATATCCCTGAGTACCTGAATTAACACACTATATGAATTAAAACATTAACATTGAGATATTCTTTACAATGGAGATTTGCAATTCTTTTTCTTTCAAGTTTTATTTACTCATTATGTATATAGTATTCTGTCTCCATGTACACCTGCATGCCATAAGAGGGCATCAGATTTCATTAAGGATGGTTGTGAGCTACCATGTGGTTGCTGGGAATTTAACTCGGGACCTTAAGAGCAGCTAGTGCTCTTAACCTCTGAGTCATCTCTCCAGGCCACAATTCTTTTTCTTAAATCTCATCTCTAGCTAAAGGTTCACAAACAGGGATTATGTGTCCCAAGTGATGCTTTAATGTTCTTATCCCTATAATGCCTGCATGAAAGTGTAAGGGGAGTGTAGGAAACAGAACCTATATTCACCTCTCCACTTCTGGTCTATACTTTTTCTATAGGTACACAGGACCTGGGAACTACTGCCAGTTAGTGGAGTGTCAAAAATACCTAAATGTCACACATTTGATGAGCCTAAATGATATGGCAAAGGTAAAGCAATTTTGCATCTATAATTAAGGTAATTTAAAAACCATTAATTTAGAAATACAGAGGGAGACTGACACAAATCTGATGAAAGGAGAACCGAACCTTGTCTGGGAACCAGTGTCTACTGTTGATCTTTAAGAAGCTGGTAACGTAGAACCCCTGTACAGATGTAGCCCATGGCAGCTCAGTATCCAAGTGGTTTCTCTAGTTAAGGGGAACAGGGACTGTCCTGACATGAATTCAGTGGCAGGCTCTTTGATCACCTCCCCCTGAGGGGGAGCAGCCTTACCAGGCCACAGAGGCAGACAATGCAGACAGTCCTGATGAGATCTGATAGGCTAGGGTCAGATGGAATGGGAGGAGGACCTCCCCTATCAGTGGACTGGGGAGGGGCATGGGAGGAGAAGAGGAAAGGAGGATGGGATTGGGAGGAAATGAAAAAGGGGGGTACAGCTGGGATACAAAGTGAATAAAATAATATAAAAACAATTAATTTTTTTTTAAAAAGAAGCTGGTTACTGGGTTGGGGATCGGAGTCAGTGGTTAAAGTACTTGTACAAGCATGAGGACAAGAGTTTGGATAGCCAGAAACCATGTAAACAAAACAAAACAAAACAAACCCACTAGTGTGGTGATGTGTGCTTTCATTCCTATAACTGGGAAGGTAGGGACAAGAGATCCTTAAGGCTTGCTGGCCAGATAGTCTAGTGGAATAAGTGACAATCAGGTTTAGTGAGAAACCCTGTATCAGAAACAAAGCAGAAAGCAACTGTTCAAAGACGAGACACCAACCTCTGGCCTCCACATACACACATGCCTATAAGCACAAGCCTCCTGCTCCCTTCCAAGTCACAGAAATAGTCACTGAGTCTGTGAACTGCCAGTGCAGAGAACAGGCAAGTGCTTCTAGGTGTGGAAAGACTAAGTTATGACTGGTACATTTGTCCAGCAACCCTGAACCTGAAAGAGGACTCCAGCAGGAGTGGTGTCCACCATGTCTATAATCCCAGCACTACGAGAGGCAGAGGCAGAGGCAGAGGCAGAGGCAGAGGCAGAGGCAGAGGCAGAGGCAGAGGCAGAGGCAGAGGCAGAGGCAGAGGCAGAGGCAGAGGCA
>REGO01000639.1:420677-452322 GCA_010120015.1 Rhombomys opimus
AAAAAAAAAAAAAAAAACTCCAATGGCCCAAATGTAGCCAAGCATGATTTTTTTTAAATTTTAATAAGATATTGAGTCAGAAAACCCTGCTCAGCAATTCCCAGACTCCTTTCCAAGAAAAGCTAAACAATATCTCTTAAATTGTTACAATTGTTACAATAGTGCTACATTTATAATGCAATGACTCTAAAAAAGAGCCTTCCTCTTCATTCTTCCACTCTGAGGTGCTCAAGTTACAACACAGCTAATTGTTTATTTACTAGTTAAATAATTGTCCCATCTTCTTTCATCTGTTCTAACTTATTTTATCATTTATAAAGAAGGTTAATATGTTATGACTGTTAATAGTTGTGATAATAAGAGCAAGTTAGGAGATACTTATCAAAAACTACGTGTCACATTCTTTTTTTGTATTTATAATATTTCAAATTCACACATGTATTCAGGCTTCTCATTCACTCTTAGACACAGTGAAAGTTTACCTTTGCAATTTACTAGTTCATGAGTTGGCCTGCAAGTTTCACAAAGACAATGCCGTAGGTTCTGTATTCCTACCGCACAGCACATCATAACACAGGGATCCCTGTGTAGTCCCATTCACCTTTGAACTCACATGTGTTTGTTGTCTGCAGCACTTACTTATAGACTATCATTTCTGCAACTTAAGGTTAATTTTGTCCTCATTTAAATTTCCATGGGTACATGTTATTTCTCAAGCATGTTAAACGTCCTTTAACAGGTGGTAGTGTGAAAGAGAAAGTCCCCTTTAGTCTTTGTGATTTGAATACTTGATCTGCAGTTGGTAGTCCTGTTTGGTGAGGTTTAGGTCTGGAGAACATATGTAAGGGGGTCACATTTTTGACAGTTTAGACTCTCAGCTACTAGATTGCTCTTTCTGCTAAGTGCTTTCCAATGAAGATACGAGTTCTCATCTCAGCTTTCAGCACCAGCCACCATGCCTGCTGCTTGTTGCTATGTTCCCTGCCATAATGGACTCTTATTCCTTTAGAACTATAAGCTCCAATAAACCCTTCTGTAAGTTTTCACAGTCATGGTGCTTTATCACATCAATAGTAAAGTAACTAAAATATTCTCTTAAGATAGAAACTTACTTATAGACTATAAATTGCCTCTAATAATAACAATATACATGACATTTGTTAGAAGAATAACAGATTGGGAGACCTGAGAGGGATTTTATAGTAATTTAGTAGTGTAGAAATAATTCAGTGACTTATAAAGTAAATGAAAAATCAATGTTCTCAATAAACAATTTTATGGTCTTATAAAGTGTGAAATCTAGTCTGAAAATTTTAATGAAGAATTAGTCCTTGAAGAACTTGTTGACTTTTCTTTTTAATTAAAATTTTAATTTTATTTGCAGTGATGCTAATTAAAGACTAGATAAATGATAATAATCTCAAATTCAAACGAGACAAAGTAATAAAAAACCATAAAGTACTTGTGTTAGTGTAAAATGAGAAACTAAGCTAACTTGAATGGACATTCTTTTAGGCATGATAATTTGATAGAGGAGGCTTTCAAGGAGGAAAGTGTGGCTATTTACTGAAGTGAGGATTAAGAACCCTTATTGATGACATAGCCATTGATGAGGAAAGCATTATAGCAGGATTTTATTACCTTGAAAGCATTTTCAATAAAACAGCCTGCTGAGGGGTTAAAACCCTCAGCAGAAGGTAGGATTTGTCTTCATGGTCTATCATCAATTATTTATTCAATCAATGTTTGTATTTCTAATTAATGTAGCATTTAAAATCCTTTAGAAAGACATTAACAATCCAGAGACTTTGTTCCAAGACATGGAGATTTAAGAGTTTTCTCTTTGGTGTTTCATGCAACATTTCCCTCCACTATCTTAACTTTATGTAACATTTCCCTCCACTCTCTTGTTTAGCTAAATATCTTTCTTCTCTTTACTCACCAGCTTTCTTCCTGTGATCCTGTCCTTTTATTATGTCACTATAATGATCTATAATGAACATTATTTTCCCATTCCCACAGAATGTCCCTTATGAGTAAAGATCATGGCTTTCTGTTCTTGACTTCCCTCTGAAATGACTTTTCAGTATTTTACTCATTTACAAATATAATACATATTTACCATTGTCTTTATCCATAATTTTTTAGCTATCTAAGCTGATGCCACATCTTTGCTATAGTAAAGAGCATCAGGACCAGTTTGCAAGTTCTCTTAGATATGATGATGATGTTGTTCCTTCTTGTTATAAACCTAGAAATTCAACAGTTGGATCACTCTGTGGATCTATTTTTTTTTTTTTTTTAGTTTTTCAGGAAAAGTTTCATATTATTCTTGATAGTGGCTATGCAAATTCATATTCCTGCCAGCAGTGTGTAAGCAACCCCTCTCCTCCACAGTCTTCCCGGCACTGGTCATTTTGTTTAACATTTTGATGAAAGCAATTGCAAGTGAGAAGAGATGATCTCATTGTGGTTCATATTTCCATTTTCCTTAGGGCTAAAGTATTTGATTATGTTTGATAAACTTCTTGGCTCTTCAAAGTGTATCTATTCTGATCTGTTTTTATTTTTAATTTGATTATCTGTGGGATTTTTCTTTATTAATTTTTAAATTACTTAGATGTTCTAGTTTAAACAATTTTTTCAATGAATTATATACATTTCTCATTTTGTATATTATCTCTGCCCTGTGCTGTTTGCTTTCTTTGTTATGCAGAAGTTTATAGTTTGAAAATTGGTGCCTATACATACATTTTGAAGTATTTTGGCTAAGGTATCTTTCAGTATATAACATAACATTAAATTATATTAATTACATTAATATCTTCATCAAAATTTAGTTGAATTTAACAGTGAGAAACAGGGATGCCATTTTTTAATTTATTTTTTAACTTATTACAATTTATTCACTTTGTATCCCAGATATAGCCCCCTCCCTCATCCCTTCCAATTCTATCTTCCTTCCCTTATCTCCTCCCATGTCCCTCCCCAAGTCCACTAATAAGGGAGGCCCTCCTCCCCTTTCATCTGACCCTAACCTATCAGATCTCATCAGGACTGGCTGCATTGTCTTCCTCTGTGGCCTAGTAAGGCTTCCACCCCCTCAGGGGGAGAAAAACAAAGAGCCAGCCACTGAGTTCATGTTCAAAGACAGCTCCTGTTCCCCTTACTAGGAAAACTTGAACACTGAGCTGCCATGGGCTACATCTGTGCAGGGGTCTTAGGTTATCTCCAGGAATGTTCCTTGGTAGGAGTATCAGTCTCAGGGAAGACTCCTGGGCCCAGATTTTTGGGTTCTCTTTTTTTTTAATTTTTATTTTTTTCTTATTAGTTATATTTTATTAACTCTGTATCCCAGCTGTATCCCCCTCCGTCATTCCCTCCCAAACCCACCCTCCCTCCCTCATCTCCACCCTGCCCCTTTCCAAGTCCACTGATGGGGGGCACCTCCTTCCCATTCATCTGACTCTGTTTTATCAGGTCTGCAAAGACCTCCCCTGTGGCCTAACAGGACTGCTCCTCCCTTGGGGGGTGGGGAGGTCAAAATGCCAGCCACTGAGCTCCTGTTAGAAATAGTCCTTGTTCCCCTTACTATGAGAAACCAATTGGTTACTGAGCTACCATGGGCTACATCCGAGCAGAGGTTCTAGGTTATATCCATACATGGTCCTTGATTGAGTGTCAGTCTCAGATTTTGGGTTCTCTTGCTCTCCTTGTGGAGCTCCTGTCCCCTCAAGGTCTTTCTATTTCCCCTTTCTTTCATAAGATTCCCTGCACTCTTCCTAAAGTTTGGCTATGAGTCACAGCATCTGCTTTGATACCATGATGGGTAGAGTCTTTAGAAGCCCTCTGTGGTAGGCTACTGTCCTGTTCCCTGTTTTCTCCCTCTTCTGATATCCACCCCATTTGCCTTTTTGAATGAGGATTGATCATCTTACCCTGGGTCCTCCTTTTTGCTTAGCTGTTTTAGGTGTACAGATTTTAGTATGATTATCCTATATGATATGTATAATATCCACTTATAAGTGAGTATATACCATGTGTATCTTTCTGCTTCTGGGATACTTCACTCAGGATGATCTTTCTTGTTCCTACCATTTGCCTGAAAATGTCATGATTTCCTTGTTTTTAATTGCTGAGTAGTATTCCCTTGTGTTAATGTACCACAGTTTTTGTATACATTCCTCAGCTGAGGGGAATGTGGGTTGTTTCCAGCTTCTGGCTATTACAAATAAAGCTGCTATGAACATGGTTGAGCTAATGTCCTTGTATACTTGAACACCTTTTGGATACATGCCTAGGAAGAGTATAGCTGGATCTTGAGGTAGCACTATTTCTAATTGTCTGAGAAAATGCCAGATTGATTTCCAGAGTGGTTGTACAAATTTACATTCCCACCAGCACTGAAGGAGGGTTCCCCTTTCTTCACATCCTCCCTAGCAGGTGTTATCCCCTGAGTTTTTGATCTTATCATTCTGATGATTTTAAGGTGGAATCTCAGGGTTGTTTTTATTTGCATTTTCCTGATGACTAAGGACAATGAGCATTTCTTTAAGTGTTTCTCCAACATTTGATATTCTTCTACTGAGAATTCCCTGTTTAGCTCTGTACCCCATTTTTTAGTTGGATTACTTGATTTTTTTTTTAAACTTTGGAGTTCTTGACGTATTCTGGATATTAGCCCTCTGTCAGATATAGGGTTGGTGAAGATCTTATCCCAGTCTGTAGACTGTCATTTTGTTTTGATGACAGTGTCCTTTACTTTACAGAAGCTATTCAGCTTCGTGAGGTCCCATTTATTGATTGTTGGTCTTGCAGCCTGTGCTGTTGGTGTTCTGTTCAGGAAGTTGTCTAGTGTGCCAATGAGTTCAAGCCTCTTCTCACTTTTTCTTCTAACAGGTTTAGTGTGTTTGGTTTTATGTTGAGGTCTTTGATCTACTTGGACTTTAGTTTTGTGTAGGGTGATAAGTGTGGATCTATTTGTATTTTTCTTCATGAAGATATCTAGTTAGACCAGCACCATTTGTTGAAGATACTTTTTTCCATTGTATGGTTTTTGCATCTTTTTAAAAAGTCAGGTGTCCATAAATGTGTGGTTTTATTTCTGGATCTTCTATTGGATTCCATTAATCCACCATTCTGTTTCTATGCCAGTACCATGCATTTTTTTTTATTACTGTTGCTCTATAGTGCAGCTTGAGATCAGGGATGTAGATACCTCCAGAAGATCTTTTATTGTAGAGGATTGTTTTAGCTATTCTGGGTTTCTTGTTGTTCCATATGAAGTTGAGAATTGTTCTTTCAAGGTCTGTAGATAATTGTGCAGGTAATTTGAATGGAATTGCATTGAATCTATAGATTGCTTTTGGTAAGATGACCATTTTCACTATATTAATCCTGACAAGCCATGAGCATGGGAGATCTTTCCATCTTCAGATATCTTCTTCTAATTCTTTCTTCAGAGACTTGAAATTTTTTCATACAGGTCTTTGACTTGCTCTGTTAGAGTTACACCAAGGAACTTTATGTCCTTTGTGGCAGGGATGTCATTTTAATAGTCTGCCTCTGCCATCCTTTCTAGTACTATCAATTGAGGTAGCTTTCCATACTCCAGTGTATTTAGTACTATTATAGAAAAACAGTTGGATGTAATGAAGATTTCTATTTATTTGTTTCACCTTCCTGGGCCCTATTTCTGTTCTGTTGCTTTGCAACAGAATGTCTATTTTCATGTTAATATCTCACTATTTGTTTCTTACAGCTTTGCAGTGTAGCTTGAAGTTGGGCAGTGTGATATCTCTAGCTTTGCTTTTTTTGCTCAGAATTTCTTTTCCTCATTAGATTAATTTGTGCTTTCAGATAAAGAATTTTAAGATTTTTTTTCCTAGTGAAGCATGTGATTATTATTTTGTTGGGTTTGTACTGAATCTGTAAATTATAATGGCATGGCTATTTTAACAATATTCTTTTAACCTAAGAACATGGAAAATTATTCTAGGTTTTTTGTCCTCATCAAATTCTTTCATTAAAGTTTTATGATTTTTAAAACAAAAACAGATGTCTTTTATATCTTGTGTTGTTTATTCCTAGGTGTTTTATTTTTATTTGTAGCTATAGCGAATGAATTTTCTTCTTTATGATTTCTTTTTCAGCAAATTTTTATTGGCATATAAAATACTATAGATTTTTGCATGTTGATGTTGTATCTTTATCAGCTCTGGTCATTTTTCTGTGAAGAGTTTTGACTTTCTCTAGTGCTATGGGGCTTATATACAGCTTGCTGTTCTCTGAGAACCACAGAAGGGCATTGATTCTGGGGCTCTTGACCTTAGCATCTTTTATCCTGCTCTGTGCTAGAAGACTTCCTTTGTATTAAAAAAGATATTGTCTGTGCCTTCATGCTGGACTCGCAGGAGCTCTGCTGAGCCAGGATGGGTTGATAGGCTGTTGCCCTGTGCCCCTGTGAAGAAATGTGTATAAAGTCCTGGGACAGAGCTGTGTCATGTTCTGGCCCTTTGCACAGTATGAATGCAGACAATAGTTTTGCCCTCCCACCCCAATGGCACTTAACATTAGCATCCTGGACTCTGCATTTGCCAGGCTGACAATACAAGCTCTTTTTCTAGTGGAGTGTGCTTGAGCAGTTCCTGAATAGTTCCTTCAACAGCCTCAAGCCTGTGCTGACTGTGCAACTTTGCTGTGTTTAGGATTGCTAGCATTCCAGGTCACCGCACTTACTAACATTTTTCTGTGCTTCCTTTCTTCTGCAGGCGGCATGGTATTCTGGCTGGAAAGCCAGTGCTGCAGTCACCAAGACACTTGATATTCCTTTTGTTTTGGTGAGACTATTTCAGGTTTCAGAGCATTAGGATGCACTCTTTCTTTCTACATTCTCTCTTCTAGAATTCTACTAGAATCACCACATCAAAATGCACCATTTATTTCTTGGGTATCTCTTTTATGTTTAGAAGAAGGTGATTGATCACTGAGCATCTCTGTTTATACAATCTGGGACTCCTTAGTTTTTCCATTTATTGTGGGTATGTATGTTTGTATGTGGCTATATCTTTTCCAATCTAATAGAAAAGCAATACTATTTATAGTAACAAAGGAAAACAGTTTATATGTTAAACCTTTGGAATTTAAAATAAACACAAATATTTACAAATTATTCTTATTTAAATAACAAAAATGATCATGATGATATTTCTTTAATGATAGAAAGACCCATGTATCTCCAAACAGGTCCCTTCTGTCCCTTTACTTCTGAGCCAGAGTTTGTAGATTTGCTTGTCTTTCTCCGGACTCACTGGCATCCAGCGAGTGTGAGAAGAGTCTAGAAGTATCAATCAGAAACATAAGATCTGAAAATGAAAACTAATTCTTGTCATGCAAGAATGCATACTTCAAAACGCTTGTTGTGAACCCACTGTGAGATGGCTTTCAGCTGAATTCCGACCTATCCCAGACATCTGTTAACAACACCTATTAATGACACTGTCCTCAGGGGGACTTAGTCTGCTGGGTTCAGGACTTCTGAATTTCCTTGTCAAATTTATCAAAATAGACCATTCTAAATTTTAGTGGCAATTAAATCTAATCTTCTATTGGACTTAAGTTAACACGAGGGGAACGTTATCATCTCTCCAATTTCAAAGTTTTAAGTTATCTTTGTGCCTAGCTTGATGCATTTTTTTTTGATATAAAAATCCCCTCAGCTTGCTAATTTTTTCTTGTGAATCAGTTCTCTATTCCCTTCTCTATAAGTGAGGCCCATGAAACTGTTTAGGAGACAATAGAGAAGCAGTGGAGAGTTTAATTATAATTATTCAGTTTCATGAAAATTTGAGATGATGAACCTTGGGGTTATTTTTTTTTGTGGGAAATAATATTAAACGTGCAGAAATTATGGGATTGTCTATGCCTCGTTGGTGTTTTCTTGTCAGTTACATTTGTCACTCCAAAATACCATTGCAGTAACATATGTATGAACTAAATCCACGTAATGAACTGGCTCACAGTTTAGGAGCCGCATCTATCATGCAGTACAATGCCAAGGCTCTCTGGTAGCTTTTCAATGGCTGAGCTTAGGAGATAACAACATTGCTTTAATTAAAATCTGTCGTGGAATTAGAAATGATGTATTTGTGGCAACACTGTTTCTTCCTTGCTGTGGGATAAAGATTAATCTAGCTTGGTTCAAAAGTCATACAGTGAAAGTATCACTTGGTTTTTATTTATGGCCATCTTATATTAACTATTCTTTGATAACAAAATAGCCAAGGGAGTTAAAATTGTATAATTCAGTGTGATTCCAGCTAGGGTAGTAAATATTAAAGAGGCTGAGGCAAAATTGTGAGGGGAAGCCAACATCAGGTTGTAATTATATGTACCTTAGGGAATTTATATGATAGTATTGGAGCTAACAGCTTATATGCGTACTTTCTCCAGTAAATTTTAAACTTTTCTATATGGGGACTGAGTTATCTCTCTGTCTTATATGACAACTATGGACAGTTTATAGAGTACCATGAATGCCATGTTGTCAAGATGAGTAAAGGGACTCTTCAGGTCATTGGGTCAAGATAATAGCAACACAAATAAGTATGTAGTATAAATTCAGAACATAAAGGATTTATTTGTGTTTGTTTTTATTTTATTTTATCTTGTTATCATTACCATCATCGTTATAATTATAATTATTATTAGAAGCCTGTTTGTACTCTAATGAGAGAGGGAGAATAAGAGAGAAAGGGTATGGATTTGGGTAGGTGGTTAAGTGAGCAAGATCAGAGAGAAGAAACCATAATCAGAATATATTGTATAAAAAGAAATCTACCCCCTCCACAAAAAAGAGATAAACAGAACAAAGAGTAGTGGAAAAACATTACCGATGAGGTGTAAGAAATAGTCAGTTAGCCTTACATGAAGGAAAGATGTAGCTACTACGGCAGGAGGTAGACTTGTATTTCTGTCTATAGGGACAAGTGAACTCCAGAGATCCAAACAGATTTTCCAATGATTGGAAATATATCCAGGCTTTATACTGGGGATAGTTGTCTAAGCTCTTCTGCTCTATGTGAGGATTGGTTAAAATAAACATTTTTTTGAAGTTTCAGTAACTTTTTCCACATTTGTTCAAACACAATTGTCTATCACAGCTTCTGTCTGTGGGCTGACTAGATTTTCATAACATGAAACTAGGTACTCGATTTTGCTAATCATGTTTTCATGTTTCAATTTACAATATGGAGCTGAGGAAGACAAAAAAGTAGGGAGGATGAAGCGTTTTGAACTTTGGATTAAAATTATCAGTTTCTGTTTAATTATTATATATATGTGTGTGTATGTGTGTGTGTGTGTGTGTGTGTGTGTATAATATGCATAAGTATAAAAATACAACCTGCTAAGTCTGTAGTGTTCGTTGTGTCTATATGATTTCAGGCTAATCACTTTGCATTGGATAACCAGTTAGAGTAGTCAACCCTGGGAGAGTCTAATTCTCCCTCTCTCAATTGTCACCAGTAGCCTGTAGTCTTTGTTTAGGTGTGGAACCCTGGGAGACTTACCTCCTATTTTAGTATGCCCACTAATGTTATCATCATTCAGATTTTGTTAAGACACCCGTATTGTTGTTTTAACAAAAAATACATAGAAAAAAAATCCAGCTTTGAATCTTAGCCCTTCTAATTACGTTTATGACTTTAAAAAGGCCATTTTCTCTTTCTCTGCTCACTGGTGTCTTCATAAGTAATAGAGGAGATTTTATTATCTACGGCCAAACACTAGTGCTTTTGGGTATTTGAGAGCTTGATAGTAACTAAACACAATGGGCAAAAGATTCTCTTTTTTCCCCTAAACTATTATTAGGTCTATTTCTCCAAAGAACAAGGCAGTATGCTGTATAATTAATTATTTAACAAAATGGTATTTGTTATGCTTTTTATGTAAGTGCCTTCCCACCTATTTTATTTTATCTTGTTTTCCCAAGTCTTAACTTTAGTTTAGTGTTCATTACCAATTTGTTTTAGCGTATTCCTTCTACCACTACACTGATGTCTCGTCCATCTCCTCCTCTACATGTTCTGACTCAGACAATGAATGGTTATTGCTAGTTGAGGATATGTGACTGTAGTAACTGCTGTTGGAAGTCTCCGGCTGACATTTCTTTAAAATAGCTTTATTTCACGTATAGTAAAAGTACATATTATATTAAGTAACACTATAAGAAAATTATTTGATATTACTTTAAACAGAAAAAAACAGGGAAGAACTTAGGCATAGAACCTTCTCTTAGAACATTTTACATATGTGTGTGTGTGTGTGTGTTAAATAAAGTTACAACACTTGGTTAACAATGTTTTCAATGAAACTAACAAACATTCTTTTAGAAATAACATAAAGATCACACTTTGGAACACACACACACACGAATTGAATGTGTTATCTGTTGCTTGCTGTGAAAAATTCTTAAATTATTTTAGTGTCATTGCTTGTAGCCCCTCTAGCTCCCTGCCTTTTATCAAAATATGAACCAATAACCACTGTACACATTTATTTCTGTCTTTACTGAACAGGAAGCTTTTTGAGAGTGTGACTGATGCTACGTAACTTGTTCTGTGATACAGAACCTGTCCCAGGTAAGTACCTACTACATAAATTATAGTCACAAGTAAATTAAAGAATGGAGGGGATATGCCAGAACTATAGCACTCCAGGCACACACTAAAGGGGGTTTCAATATCAATAAAGCACATCTGTATTCTCTGGAGCCTTTTCTTTTCAAGGCAAAGCCCACCACTTACTATTCAAGGCACAGTTAATGAAGCCAGCAGCACCAGGGAGAATAATGGTCGTATGCTTTATGACATTGGAATGAGAGCAATTTCCTCCTGTATTAACCATGATTTTAGATTCTGTGCTAGCCGTTTGGCATCTGTTCCTAATCACTCCATAGGCTGACTGAATCACAGGGACTGACTAATGACCAAAGTTGTTTACATCTCTTCTGTGAGCTAACTTTTTAGGGACATACAAATGCCATGTTATCATTTCCAAAAAAAAACTGCCACCACCTCTGGCAAGTCTGTTTCTAGTCATATCCTACAGGAACATTTCTACCTATCCATAATGATGTCACGTCTCTTCCTCTGTCTTTCTGGATCCTACACCCTGCATGTGGCAGGTGTGTGTGATATCCTATGGTATTCTGCAGTCCTCATTTCCAGGGGGAAAATTAGAGTTGAGAACATTGAAAATCTTCCTTCAATAAAACTGGTTTCTTTGTTCATTGCTTAGTCATTTCTGTAAATTGTCTTGGACACAAAATAACCCCTTCATCAGCAGGCTATGTTAGTAAGCAAGCTCATTTTCTATGGCACTGGAATGTTCCTTTGCTATCTACTATTGTCCCTATAAGAGATGGTTGAAGTAAAAGTTTCTGGTTCCTTTGAAGACTCAGTTTTGTCATGTGATGTTTTGCTGCAAGCTGGGCATATAACTTTTTGCTGAAGGTTGGCTTGTGAGAGGGCATGCAGTATTTTGCTGTGAGGTCTCTAATGCGAGTTGCTTGACTTTGGCCAGCTGAGAACATCTGTGGGTGACTTTGAGGAGAGAAGCTATGTAGAGGTCCACACACAGTGAGACTGTGCTTAAGTTTTTTGTTTGTTTGTTTTTGATTATTGTATTTCTTTCTTTTTATTTATTTTTTAATTAATTACAATTTATTCACTTCGTATCCCAGCTGTAGCCCCCTCTCTGGTCCCCTCCGAACCCCACCCTGCCTCCCTCATCTCCTCCCATGCCCCTCCCCAAGTCCACTGATAGGGGAGGTCATCCTCCCCTTCCTTCTGACCCTAGCCTGTCAGGTCTCATCAGGATTGGCTGCACTGTTTTCCTCTGAGGGCTGGTAAGGCTGATACCTCATTAGGGGGAGGTGATCAAAGAGCCAGACACTGATTTCATACCAGAAAGACCTGGAGGGGGAAAGAGTTCCACAAGAAAAGCCACAGAACCCAAAAATCTGGGCCCAGGGCTCTTTTCTGAGACTGATACTCCAACCAAGGACCACACCTGGAGATAACCTAGAACCTCTGCACAAATGTAGCCCATGGCAACTCAGTGTCCAAGTGGGTTTCTTAGTAATGGGAACAGAAACTGTCTCCGATATGAAATCAGAGAGTTTGCTTTTTGGATCGACTTTGCTGGCTGGCTGATCTTCGTGCTTCGACACCTGACTCCTTAGAGAGAAAATTTCCAGAGAACTACCTGGGGCAATCCAACTGAGTCTTGCAGCTTTCTTTGATTTGTTGTGCTGATTCATGTCACTGCTTGGTATTGGCCTTTGAAATGGACTGCTGGTGTCATGAAGACTGAGTTTGGTAATCCCGTAAAGAGCCATCACCCTAATAATCAAGAAGTAGATAAAAGAGGGCTACAGCCCTTTCCTGTACTAAGCTCGTATCTAAGTCAGGAGATTGAAAGGGAGGAAAAGGAGTTCAAGAACCCTAAATAATTTAGGGTAGGGTTGGTGAAAAATCTAAGCCTATAGATAATCAGAATTATAAGTATAATCTTGAGGTTCAGGTAAGAAATGAGGGTCACTAGCAACTAACCTGTTTTCTTCCTTGTTGCTTATTTCAACTCTTGAACTACATAGTGCCTGGCTGCCAAACTACCTCATTTGGCTGGTGAGATGGCTTCATGGGTCCAAGAGCTTGCCATGTGAGTCTGGTGACCTGAACTTACTCCCAGAACTCACACTGGAAGAAGAGAACTGTCTGACTTGCATACTTATGCCGTGACATGTACACTCCTACCGTCTTCTCTTTTTCTCTTTCTCTGTCTCTCTCTGTCCATCTCTTTCTTTCTCTGTTGCACACACACACACACACACACACACACACACACACACACACAACCTTTAAAATATATTATCTACTAGGAATAAAACAAAATTTCTTTAGGTAATAGCTATTCAGTTGCTTGTGCAAGATTATTTAAATATTTACTTTAAAATCATTCATATTTTCAACTTAGATCTCTAAGAAAAGCAGTACAGCTAAAAGATTCAACCCTGAAATGGAAAGTGGAAAGCATCTAGCTATAACTATATGAGACAGTGATTCAGACCTGTGAAATGGCTTACCAGGAAAAGGTGCTATTGCCAAGAGACAATCCAAGCAGATATCTTAGCACTTCACAAGGTATAAAGACAGAAATGACTTCGGACCTCTGCACATGTGCTATATGCCATGCAGTGACCTCCCTAAACAAAAAAAATAAAATTAAAAAGATTTCACTACTTGTGATCATACAACCTAAATTGAGAAAACTAAATGCTGAGAAAGCTGAAGTGGAGATAGAAATGTTAACTGTTAGCTTATTTTTCCCATGCTCATGTCTGTAAAGACTGTGCTCTCTTGAGTTTTTTAACTGCCTTACTATTGTGTTTCATCTGTTTTTGAAATTCTTGGTCATTTCATATTCAAAAACTATTTATTTTCTATCTTCTCTTATTCTGAGAGCCAAATGACAAATTGTGTTTTACTCTCTAATGTATATGTATCTTATACTGTTTTATCAAACACTTTTAAAACCTTTCTCTGTCATCGTTTTGTTTTAAAATTATTATTGTTCCCAGATACTAATCTTTCTTCTGTCAAGTCTGCTATCATTAATCTTCTGTGAGTATCATGTGGGATATTCAAAAATTCAGCCTTAGCATTTCCATTTCTTACATGAATTTCAATTGTCTTCCAAACTCCCCAGTTATTACATATTTTCTGCATCCTTTTTCTTATTTACTTCATCCTTTCAGATATTTTATTAGCCTGTGTTAATTGCATAAATAAGGCTTGTGAGATGACGTTTTCATACACATATATGATGTACTTTGATTTATCATAAAATCTCTTCCTAAACGGGCAGGACCTGGATACCCTGAACAGAAGGGATAGTTAACAGTTTTTTTTTTTTAATACATTTAACTTTCTTTCCTTTCATTATACATTTATACATTTTTATACAGCTTTATACATTTATACATTTTCCTTTCTTTTGTTTCTTTAGATATTTAACGCATGTTATGTGCAGAACACTTAATTTTTTATCTAGGTTATTGTTACCACAGCCTATGATAAATAGTGTTCTGATTTTCTTTACAGTGGCTGTTAGTAACTCTCTTGACAGAGCCACTGTACTTTTCATCTTTGCCTTTGTTCTTGGAGATTTTCCTAAAATTTCTTAAAAATGCTTTATATGTAGTTATTAGTGTGTGCATCTGTGTGTATGTCAGTGTGTGTGTGTGTGTGTGTGTGTGTGTGTGTGTGTGTGTGTGTATGTAACTGAAGGTCAGAGGACAACTTTTGGGTATTGTTTCTTGCATGGGATTTGGGGTTGTTCACGAGGGCTGTTCCTAGGATTTGAACTCAGATCATCAAGTGTCTCAGCAAGCGCCTTTACTCACTGAGTCCTTTTGTTGGCCATGAAGTTAATTTATGAATGGAAAATAAAAGATCAAATGAATTGTGCAGTTAACACTAAGGAAAACAGAGAACATCTATAAATTTCTAATAAAAATCATTATAGTGTCAAAACACTTTAACTAGACGTAGTGCAAAGGAAGAAAAATGGCAAATGGCCACAATTAAATCTGAAGGAACTCACACGAATGTCTTGGATGAATCATCACGTAAACCAACACCCTGCTGTTGTCCGTACATAGCATGCAGCAGGAGTTAGGAGAGTGAAAGAACATGTCAATCTTGCGAAGTTTTCATATCAGCTTAGGATATGAGAAGTTTTAATATCCAATAAGATGTGGATCAACATACAACGGAAAAAAATAGCATCTTCAACAAATGGTGCTGGTCTAGTGGGGTATCTACATGTAGAAAAATGCAAATGGATCAATATTTATCACCCTGCACAAAACTAAAGTCCAAGTGGATCAAAGATCTCAATGTAAACCAGACAAGCTAAACCTGTTAGAAGAAAAAGTGAGTAAGAGCCTAGAACTCACTGGCACAGGAGAAAACTTCCTGAACAGAACACCAACAACTCAGGCTGTAAGAGCAACAATCAATAAATGGGGCCTCTTGGATACTGAACTGCCATGGGCTACATCTGTGGGTTCCATTGTGATAGGAACAGGGACTGTCTCTGACATGAACTGATTGGCCTGCTCTTTAATTACCTCCCCCTGAGGGGGAAGCAGCATTACCAGGCCACAGAAGAAGACAACACAGCCACTCCTGATGAGACCTAATTGACTAGGATCAGAAGGAAGGAATAGAAGCCCTCCCCTATCAGTGGGCTTGGGGAGGGGCAGGCATGCAGAGGGTGGAGGAAGGGAGGTGTTGGAATGGGAGGAGGGAGGGAACCATGGGGGGGATACAAAGTGAGTAAAGTGTAATTAATAAAGAAAGATAAAAAAATAAATGGTACCTCATGAAACTGAAAAACTTCTGTAAAGCAAAGGACACTGTATTCAGAACAAAACGACAGCCTACAGACTGGGAAAAGATCTTTACCAACCCTATATCTGACAGAGGGCTAATATCCTGAATATATAAAGAACTCCAGGCTTTAAAAAGGAGTTTATGGGGGGAAACAATGTGAATAAAGTGTAATTAATAAAAGTTTAAAAAAAAGAAAAAGAAAAAAAGCAACAGATCATGTAATTCAATTAAAAAAATGAAGTACAGAGCTAATCAGAGAATTCTCAATAGAGAAATATCAAACGGCAGAGAAACACTTAACTAAATGCTCAATATTCTTAGTCATCAGGGAAATGCAAATCAAAATGACCCTGAGATTCCAACTTATACCGGTTAGAGTGGCTAAGATAAAAAACTCAAATGACAGCACATGCTGGAGAGGTTGTGGAGAAAGGGAAACCCTCCTTCATTGCTGGTAGGAATGTAAATTTGTACAACCACTTTGGAAATCAATCTCGTGCTTTCTCAGATAATTAGGAATAGTGCTACCTCAAGATCAAGCCTTATCACTCCGAGACATATATCCAAAATATGCTCAAGGACATTTGCTCAACCATGTTCATAGCAGCTTTATTTAAAAAAGCCAGAATCTGAAAACAACCTAGATGTCCCTCAATAGAGGAATATATACAGAAATTGTGGTACATTTACACAATGGAATACTACTCATCAATTAAAAACAAGGAAATCATGAAATTTTCAGGCAAATGGTGGGAACAAGAAAAATCCTCCTGAGTGAGGTATCCCAGAAACAGAAAGACACACGCAGTATATACGCACTTATAAGTGGATACTAAACATATAATATATGATAAACCTATAAAAATCTGTACACCTAAAGAAGCTGAGCTAGAAGGAGGACCCTGAGTAAGATGATCAATCCTCACTCAGAAAGGCAAAGGAGATGGACATTGGAAGAGGAGAAAATGAAACAGGACAGTAGCCTACCAGAGGGGGCCTCTGAAAGATGCTACCCAGCAAGGTATCAATGCAGATGCCGAAGCTCATAGCCACACTTTAGGCAGAGTGCAGAGAATCTTATGAAAGAAGGGGGAGATAGAAAGACCTAGAAGGGACAGGAGCTCCACAAGGAGAGTAACAGAACCAAGAAATCTGGGCCTAGGAGTCTTTTCTGAGACTGATACTCCTACCAAGGGTCATGCATAGAGACAACCTAGAACTCCTGCACAGATGTAGCCCATGGCAGGTCAGTCTCCAAGTGGGCTCCCTTTTAAAGGGAACAGGGACTGTCTCTGACATGAACTCAGTGGCTGGCTCTTTGATCACTTCCCCCTGAGGGATTGCAGCCTTACCAGGCCACAGAAGAAGACAATGCAGTCAGTCCTGATGAGACCTGATAGGCTAGGGTCAGAGGGAAGGGGAGGAGGACTTTCCCTATTAGTGGACATGGAAAGGGGCAAGGGAGGAGATGAGGGAGGGAGGGAGGGTGAGATTGGGAGGGGATGATGGAGAGGGCTACAGCTGGGATACAAAGTGAATAAACTGTAATTAATACAAAAATAAAAATGAAATAATTTTTTAAAAAAAGCAAATGCTGAGACTCAGCCAAACTTTGGGCACTTATGAAAGAAGGGGGAGATAGACCTGGAGGGGACAGAAGCTCACAAGGAAACCAATAAAACAAAAAAAAATCTGGGCCCAGGGCTTATTTTCTGAGAATGCTATTCCAACCAAGTACCAAGCATGGAACGGACCTAGCCCCCTGCACTGATTTAGCCCATGGCAGCTCAGTCTCAAAGTGGGTATCCCAGTAAGGGGACCAGGGGCTGTCTGTATCATAAACTCAGTGGCAGGCTCTTTGCTCACCTCCCCCTGAGGCCACAGAGGAAGACAATGCAAAGCCAGTCCAATGAGACCTGATTGGCTAGATCAAATGGGAGAGGAGGACCTCCCCTATCATAGGACTGTGGGAGGGCCATAGGAGAAAAAGAGGGTAGGAGGGTGGGGTTGGCAGGGGAGGAGAGAGGGGCTACAGCTGGGTTACAAAGTGAATAAATTGTAATAAATTTTAAAAAGCGATGCATTTAGAAAATAAGAGAGGTGGGTTAAGCCATAGGGATGGGAGGACTTTGATAAAGAGGGTTCAAGGATGTTTAAGCAACAGTGTCTAACACTACCATTATTGAAATCACTATGGTGATATTTTTCAAGACTGTAGTCACTATAGGAAAGATGCATACAGTTGAATTTCTTTTAGTTAAAAGCAATACAAATTATCCCCAGAAAACAGGAAGTATTATGAAAACAATAGTCAAACATAATGCATATGATATAACTTATTTTACTTGATAGCTTTCTGTTTCACCAAAATTTCAGAATAAACACCCACCCAGAAGTACAGGTGGTTCATTATTAAATATGTTGTAATAACAAATCGTTTTGTTGCACTCTGGTACATACAACAGCATTCTGGATTGTCTTTTTAACATTGTACTGTACAACACCAATCACTCAGTATAGGCTGGAACTCTAACTCTGCAATATGTTTTAGAAGCACATTATGTTACTGCTAAAGTCCATGCAATGAAAATAACTCACATTATTTGGCAAAAGAATTATGAGTTTTAACAGAATCTGGTGGCCCTTCTGTGCACTCAGATTTTGGATACAAGGTTCTGTCTCCTTGTAGCAAAGATAGGCAATGCCTCTGAACGATCCTGTTTCCATATCACTAGTCTATAGATGGATCTTTCTTCTTGTGGAAGTGGAGTTCAGTACATTAAGGCAGTCTAACTCTGTCCTTTCAGCAGATTCCTTTTAACTAGTACATTGATATCAGAGCCATCTGCCTGGATGTCCTTTTCTGGTTATTGTTCCCGAAAAAAGGAGCAGAAATGAGTCACTGTGGAGTTCAGAGAATCCTAACTGGTTTCTGCTGAACAGCAAGTGAGTAAAACCTGAGGAGTGGCCTTGTTAGATGTTCAGAGATATTATTCCACATGGTTAAGATAATAGTATGCTGTGACTGTCCTTAATAGAAAATTTTATAGAAAGACTAAATATTGGTTCCATGAATAGTCAAAAAGAAGTAAGACAGTAGGGGACATTCAGACTAGAGAAACAACGGTGGGTGAGCTGATATGTGGGAGGTATGAATTTTACAGATGATAAGAGGCCTGACAGCTGACTTTTAATAAGTGATTCCTAATGGAGAAACATCACTGGTGATTTATCACAGAAAAAGAGAAATAATAAAGAATATGAAAATTGAGGTAATCACCTAAAGTGCATAAAATCTACAGGTATATAGTATCAATGTTCACATTGGCTTTTCAAAGACAGCGTATCTTCTAGTGAAGAAACAAGAATATCATAGAAATTGATCACAAGTAGGCAGCCATAATACATTGTTGAAAATCATATATATACAGTAATAATGTCATGAACAGACTAGAAGTTGGGATAGAGCACTTTCTACATTTGTCCTAAAAGAATAAACTTCTGATGTGATAGAATGTTAACATTGATTTAAGGATTATGTAGTAAATAGGTATTGGAATTTCATATGGTTCTTCGCTAATATATTCATATTTATGTACTTATAAAACAGTTCTAAACAAGGATTGATCATCTTACCCCATGTCTGCTCTCTTGATTATCTATTTTAGGTGTATAGATTTCATTATGTTTATCATATCTTATAGGTCTATATAAGTGAGTATATACCGTGTTTGCAGATGGGATGTGCATTGAACCTATGACAGGAGTCTACTGAAGGCATCTGAAAGACTCTAACTAGCAGTGTTTTCAAAGCAGATAAAAGACTCATAACCAAAACTTCGGCAGAGTACAGGGAATCATATGAAAGAAGGGGAGTTAGTATGATGGGGAAAGGATAGGAGCTCCACAAGGACCAAATATATCTGGGAACAGGGTCTTTTCTGAGACTGACATTCAACCAAGGATCATGTATGGATATAACCTAGAACCCCTGCTTGGATGTAGCCCATGGTAGCTCAGTAAACAATTGGTTTCCCATAGTAAGGGGAACAAGGACTATTTCTAACAGGAACTCAATGGCTGGCTCTTTGACTTCTTCACCCCCCAAGGGAGGAGCAGTCCTGTTAGGCCACAGAGGAGGACCTTGCAGCCAGTCCTGAAGATACCTGATAAAACAGAATCAGATGAATGGGGAGGAGGTACCCCCATCAATGGACTTGGAAAGGAGATGAGGGAGGGAGGGTGGGATTGGGAGGGAATGAGGGAGCGGGATACAGCTGGGATAAAAAGTTAATAAAATGTAACTGATAAGAAAAAAATAAAATTATAAAAAAACAGTTCTAATGAATTTAGTAAAAACAAAATCTTATTTTCACTCCAAATGAGGCAGAATGGTGACTTTGTACATTATTAACTTTGTTTTTTATTAGAACAGAGTTTTAAGTTTGAACACTTTCAGAGATAATAGTGCTGTGGAAATACAAGTCTTTTGTACAGGATTTTTTTTTATAGTAAACTATTAGAATACTCATTATCCTTAATGTCATTGACTTATTTGTAAACATAATAAACAAAGCATGTGGGCAATAGATTTATATTTAAACTACAATTATATAGAATTTTACTTATTTATTTGCTCTATTTTCATAGTAATTTATTGTTTTTATCTTGAAGTTTAGATTTTAAAGTTAACTTTAGCTAGTTTCCTAATCTTTAAAACTTAATAAACATTATTGCTATAATGATATCCACATTATTGACTGATTCTGTCAATCAGAATTTGATCACATTGATTATATAGAGATTGAATGATAATTATATAAAATACATATAAGGTATGCTGTACCTAAATTGGTATTTTTCGTTGAATTTTTTCTTATTTTTCTTTTATTGAAAATAGTTTTTTTTTTTCATACAATAAATCCTGATAAAGCTTTCTCCTTCTTCAGCTCCTCTCAGATCTTCCTCCCCACATCCCTTCATTCTCTTTTCTGTTATAAAACAAGCAGGCATCTGAAAATAACAAATAATATAAAAACAAAAACAAACAAGCTGGAATAGGACAAAACCAAACAAAATATAAAAATATCCAATTAGCTTTCTCCAATGGAGTCTCACTGGGTATACAACATGCTTTTTAAGTGCAGGCTTCATGCCCAGCGGTAGATGACCAACACAAAATGAGCTCAATATTTCAGAGGTTCTAGGTCTCACAATACCTTGTTAGGACTTTTTTTTTTAACCTTATAGGTCTTTTCCATATTTGTTTTGAATTCCAGTTTTCAATTTTATGGAATTTCTGTATGTGAGAACAGGTGTATATGTATTTCTTTTGTTTTTCCTTTGGCTCTTTTTTCTTCTGCTTCTGTACTTAAGTTTAAATTCAGTTGTCTCAAGTGCAGTCATAACTGAGAATCCTGTGTTTTATTGGCAGTCCTGCCCTCTCTTTCCTTTCCTCTCCCCCACACATACTCTGTACCTGGGCTCTAATGATGGTGGCCTCTGTCCTGTAGCTAAACATCCACTCAGGATCTGGAGCCTGTATTTAACATGTCGACAAAAGGAGAAAAGGTGATAGGGGTGATATGGCTTGGGACCACATTATCAATTTTATCATGTCATTCTCTCAAACCATCACAAATGAACACACCATCTCAATGTTGTCTCATTCCAAACGCATTGTGACCCAGTTGCTGCTAAGTCCCAGAGGACCAAGCATAAAGTTCATCTCATGGACAAATACTAAATAATTTGATAGGTGATATGCAAAACCATAAAGGAATTATTGCAGTTGAAATGTCTAGAATGACATTCTAGGCCACACAGGAAAGATTATGTTTGATGAGAGATGTACAAGACTGGAAATACCTAGACATGAGATCTACCAGGAAAGTGCTCTTCGGAGAAATTGAAGAGTGGCACAGAGACCCAGAGGGATCATGTTTGATATATCTGAGAAGTGAGAGTTGGAGTAGGATTGCCAAAGATAGGTAGAGAGGTGTGTACATCTGGTTACATTGGTGTATTGTGTCTTGTGCATTGTAATACTTTGAGATTAAAAAAATACCATTAGTTTGGTACTATTTCTGAAGAAAGTGTTAAGGTCTGATTTACTTTAAAAAGAACATATGGTTGACATTGTGGAATCATATGGAGAAAGAACACAGCAGTATGGTCCTGCTCTTAGGGAGTTGGAGATCTTAACGTGGGCCAGGAATGGAATGGATGGGATGCATTTGTGTTCAAGAGCCAAACAGATTTCTCAATGTGCTAGGTATAAAAGAGAGGTGTTAGGGAAGATTGCATATCCATGTAATTAAAATGAGTAGCTTGCTGTGCAACGTTAGAAATAATCCCATGCTCTCTCTGAAAAGAACTCAATAGTGGGTTCTCTGATCACCTCTCCCTGGGAGATGCAGCCTTGCCAGACCACAGAAGAAGATGATGCAGTCAGCCTTGATGAGACCTGATAAACTAGGGTCAGATAGAAGAGGAGGAGGTCCTCCCCTATCAGGGAACTAGGGAAAGGGCTTAGAGAGAGAAGAGGGAGGGTGGATGGGGCTGGGAGGAGACAAGAGTGGGGGCTGAAGAGGAAAAAAAGGAAATAAATTGCAACAAATAAATGTATAAATAAAATTAACCTAGAACTCCTGATAGATCTCATGTCTAGCTATTTCCAGTCTTGTACATCTTTCATCAAACAATCTTTCCTGTGTGGCCTAGAATGTCATTCTAGACATTTCAACTGCAATAATTCCTTTATGGTTTTGCATATCACCTATCAATTACTTAGTAGTTGTCCATGAGATGAACTTTATGCTTCATCCTCTGGGACTTAGCAGCAACTGGGTCACAGAAGGTATTCAATAAATGTATTTGGAATGAGACAATATTGAGAGGGTGTGTTCATTTGTGATGGTTTAAGAGAAGGACATGATAAAATTGATAATGTGGTCCCAAGCCATATCAACCCTATCACCTTTTCTCCCTTTGTTGACATGTTAAATACAGGCTTCAGATCCTGAGTGGGTGTTTAGCTACAGGACAGAGGCCACCCTCATTAGAGCCAAGGTACAGAGTATGTGTGGGGGAGGGGAAAGAAAGAGAGAAATAGAGGGCAAGATTGCCAATAAAACACAGGATTCTCAGTTATGACTGTACTTGAGACAATTGTATTTAAACTTGAGTATAGAAACAGAAGAAAATCAGAGAAAAAAATCCTGCTGCATTTTAAAGCAATTCCATAGAAACACTCACATAAGATTATCTATATCCTGTAACCTGCTTCCCTTAGCTCTTGGCCCTTTAAATTGGTGTTTATGTCATTATTGATTTAAGTAATATTTCTCGAAACAGATTCTAGTTCTTTTTATAGTTAACTTCCTTCTTCATAGGAAAAAAACACACATCTTTTTTTTTTAACTTTTACATAAAGCAGAATAATGTTTCTAAACACAACATTGTAACTTTTATAAAAAGTGTTGGATTGATATCAGAGAATCATCTAATTTAATCTTCAGTAAGCACATTAATATTTCCATTTGACATATGAACAAATGGAGACTCTGACACAGCTCATTATGAATATTTGGAATAGAATGAAAACCTAGGGACCACTGATTATGAGCCTATGTCCTTCGGTGTTACCCGAAGGACAAATTACCCTGATTTGCACTTCTGCCTATGAAGGGCATGAAAATGGGTTCTACATCTTATCAAAGAGAAAAAATGTTATAGCAGACTCTGAAGTGTCTAGTCACATATGTGTACTGGAACTTGGATTAGAGACATCACTACCTGATGAATAGTTCTGAAAGATCCTTTTTTCTGAAATGGAAAGTCTCAGGCACTTTATGACAGGAAGACAGTTCTAGTGACATTCTAAATTTTAAATTCGATGATTTTTCCCTTTGGTAGAGGAAATGGTTTTCCTATTGTCATTCACATGCCAGAGACTGAAGTTGTTTTTTTTTTTTTGTTTGTTTTTCTTATTGGAATATTTCCTGCACCTGTTCAATCCCATGATGCTTTGAGAATATTAAACAGTCTTTTATGCAGTGTGCACAGCCCAGGGAATTTTATTTTTTCCATTTTTAGCTTAACATAAAATCATACCAAGACATGGAGTTACACATTCCATACTGTGCTGAATAAATAATGGATCTTACCAGGTTTCTATACACAGTGTAAAATGTATAAGCTTTACATTGTAGATATTCTCTCCAAATTATTTCTCAAGGATTTTAAGCAACAACTAGAGCATATATTAAAATGATAAGCTTCAATAGAGTAGAAGAATAAAGCACAGGAGAAAAGAGTTAAAAAGAGAGAAGGGAAAATGCTAAACTTGATCTTACTGTCTTTCCAACACCTATGTCACAATTGCCTGGATTAAATCTCTTGCATGATTGTCTTATGATAGTTCTTGCTTGTATTACTCAATTACGTATCATTTTTATATTTCCAATGATATTAAAATGCAGCAACAGTCAAAGGTTGTGTCTTAACCTTGTTTGTGTTCTAGTGGTACAGTATTCACAGTAATAGTCCATTTATATGGCACTTTCTATTTGGTGTGAAATTCATATACTTAGTTTATTTTCCAACAATCTTGTAAAGTATGCATTACTCTGATGTTATCAATGAGGATATAGATGTTCAAAGAGTAACTGGCTTATTAAAGCTTACACAGTTGTTATGTAGAATCCAAATAGCACTTCAATTTAGGCTACAAAGGTACTGGTTGTCTTGGTCATAACTGCCCAAAGAAGGCAATTAATGAATATTGTCTATAAATATTGAAAACTGTTTCACAGAAATATTTCTAAACATAGTAGACCCAATTACTGGTCTGGAAATAAGATTGCCAATTGAAAATTTTAAATCCCAGCTCTATTATTAACCTAAAAGTAGGATAATTTCTGAAAGAGCTGCTTATTAACTAAGAGATGTCTTATGTCACTTTCTCCAGTGTGGGGCAGTTAACTACCATGGATGCAGGTGATTCAATATTTGAAATCATACAATTTCTAAATTCAAGTTTGAACATTTGTTACATAAATACTGTTTTTTTCAATATACATTTTTGTCAGGTGAATGAATATGTTACCATAATTTTAATGCAAATTAGCAGTGCTAGACACCTGGTCTTGAGTTGATCTTAATACATACAATCTTTATAGAATTGCGCATATGAAAGTTAGATATGGGAGTCTAAATGACTCAGATTTAAGTCAACATTCAATTTATTAGAATATAAAGTGAACCAAGCAGAAGCATTTAATTTGCTCAATATTTTTTCTCAAAATATTCTCTGATTTTTTGTTTTTTTTAAATAATTTTTTTAATTTATTACAATTTCTTTGCTTTGCATCACAGCTGTAGCCCCCTTCTTCATCTCCTACCAACCTCACCCCCCCTCCATCTTCTCCTCCCATGCCCCTTCCCAAGTTCACTGATTGGGGGAGGTCCTCTTTCCCTTCCATCTGACCCTAGTCTATCAGGTCTCATCAGGACTGGCTGCATTGTCTTCCTCTGTGACCTGGTAAGGCTGCCCCCACCCCTCAGAGTGAGATGATCAAAGAGCCAGCCACTGAGTTCATGTCAGAGACATCCACTGTTCGCTTTAAGAGGGAACCTACTTGGAGACTGAGCTGCCCTGGGCTACATCTGAGCAGGGTTTCTAGGTTATCTCCATGAATGTTCCTTTGTTGAAGTATCAGTCTCAGAAAAGACCTGGTGCCCAGATATTTTGCTTCTGTTGCTCTCCTTGTGGAGCTCCTGTCTCTTCCAGGTCTTTCTGTCTCCCCTTTCTTTCATAAGGTTCCCTGCATTCTGCCCAAAGTTTGGCTATGAGTCTCAGCATCTGCTTCCGTACCCTGCTTGGTAGAGTCTTTCAGAGGCACTCTATGGTAGGCTCTTGTCCTATTCCATTTTCTGATGTCTATCCTGTTTACCTTTCTGAATGAGGCTTCAAATCTTACTCAGGGTACTCATTTTTGCTTAGCTTCTTTAGGTGTACAGATTTATTTATTTTTTTTAATTTGAGAGGTAGTGGTGGTGGGCAGTGTGCACAGGTAGACTTGGCTGGAGAGAAGAAGGGGCAAATGATATAAATGCAGCACTCATGGATTTGATTCTCAAATTTAAATTAAAATTTAAAAGTAAGTTGGAAGCCATTTTATTGTGTTTATACCTTTTCTAGCCCGTGAAGACCTTACACTGAAGTCAGGTTGAAATAAAGAGAATAAATAGTTCTGAAAGAAATAAAAATATTTTCGGGTTTATTTCTCTTACAAATTGAGTGGTTAGAAATTCTGCTAAGGTTTATATCCAATAGTAAGACACATAAAGTGTTAAAGTAAAGTAATGATGTTACTTTTTCAATTAGTTACTTGAGAATTTCACAAAACACATTTTTACACTATTTATGTAATGCCTCCCCAAACTTCTCTCAGACCCACCTTCCCTCCCTGTCCATCCAACATTCCATCTTTTTTTGTTTTGTTTTGTTTTTTTTTTTGTTTGTTTTACCTGTTAACTGTAGTTTGTGCAGCCCTTGGATTCTTAGATATGTGAGCTTCTCTTAGATCATGGTCAGCCTACTATGGCCAAACCCTTAAAAATCAGACTCTTCCACACCTTCTTTCTTTCTCTCAGCAGATAACAATAGCCAAAAGCTCTTTAGTTGTGGGTGGATCTTCACATCCCTCTCCCTTCTCCATGCTGGGCCTTTGTCTTGGTTGAGCTTGTGCAGGCCTTGTGTGTGCTAACTCAAGATTCCATTTGTACACCTTATCTTCCACTGAATTATTACGTTTAGTTTTAAGTACTTTGTTTTTCAATCAGATTGTATTTTAAAATTATTATAAATAATATATTAATATTATTAAGATTATATAGATTATTAATATATTATATTATTAAGATTATATAGTACTGTTTTCATCTAATATATTTTGGTCATATTCTGTCTCCTCCTTCAATCCCTCCCAGGTATCCTCCTTCCCTCTCCACCCAACTTCATGTTCGTTCTACCTCTTAAAAACAAAACAAAACAAAAAACAACATAAAAACCAGAAAGAAAACACACACACACACACACACACACACACACACACACACACACAAAACCCCACACATTCAACAAACAAACAAACAAACAACTACCGAAACCAAACTAAGCCAAACAAAAACAATGAAAATCACACAAATGAGAGCAAAATCATAACCAAATCATCATGGTTTCTGTTTTGTGCTGGTCAACAATTTCTGAGTATGTGGTCTAGCCTGGAGTGTGATTGACATACCCAGTGTCACTGCATGGATTAAAATTGAATTTCTCTCTCTTAACAGTTAGCAATTACAAATGGTTTCTTGGTTAGCACTGGAAATTTGTGTTCACTTCACCTTCACAGTGCTGGGATTTTGTCTTTCTTGAACCCATGTAGGCCTTATGTGTGATGGTGGAAATTTATGTTCACTTCCCCTTCTCAGTGATGGGATTTTTGTCTGTCTTGAACCCATGTAGATCTTATGCGTGATGCCACTGTCTATGTGAGCTCATATATGTATCCTTTTGCATCTTAAGGAAGCTATTTCCTTGAAGTCATACAACACCTCAAGCTCTTACAATCTTTCTGCTTCCTCTTCTGCATATATCCTCAAAGCTTGAGGGCAAGAGTATAATACAGATATCACATTTAGAGCTGAGAGTTCCAAAGCCTCTAGGTTTTTGCATTGAACATTGGTTTTCAAAAGTACAGAGAAAATAGATGAGTGAAGCAGTTATCTGTGCAATTACTAGGTCATTACCCAACTTATTTCTGTGCCACTGGGACATCAAAACTGACAAAAGTGAGCATTTCAAATGTGTATAGCATACTCTTCACCAACACAGTAGTTAACATTTTGCCTTTAAACACTGTGTGAATATAAACTCAAAGCTAAAATAAACAAATGAGAAAGAAAGAGCTGAGACTTTTACTTTTCCCTTCTGGCATATTGAGTTAGTTTGAGATCAGTCATCATTATTCTTAGAGCCCATTAAAAATACATTCACTTTTGAGTATTCAAACTTTTGTTTTTACAGATGACATTGGGTCTCAATCCATTACTGGTTTCTGCAAATAGGAAAAGGACACTTTCACTTTTGCTCTGACAGAATTTGTCAGACAGCATTAATCTCCTGAGAAAGGAAAGCCTGAAAAAATATGACAATGGATTCAAAAGTAAATTAGACAGGGTGAAGAAATCATTGAAAATTGAATGGTTTTCATGGCAGGATAAAAGATTAATGTTTCCTATTTCATTTCTGGGAACACTGAGGTCTAAGTGTCTGTGGCTTTTCTCATACATTGTCACATTAAAATCTCACATTGAGCCTCCATGGAACTGCTATTAGCCATGCATGACAAAGAGGAAATTATAACACAAAGGAGTTAAATAATACATACCATACTGCACAACCAGGAGGTGTTTGACATGGATCAGATACAGATGTGTTTTCCAAAAAAGTGCTGAACAGTGTACTGTGTCAATGTAGTAAAACAAAAATGCTCCAAGTAACCAAGACACCCAATATGTCTTCAGCCATGGTAGAGTGTCAGCAAATGAGTGCACATTTCTTCTCTATCTTACATTCTGTACAGGTCTCAAGAATGTTTTGAGTTTTTAATAAACTGCAAAGGGTAAGGTTCAGAGCATTTTCAATGAGGTGCTGGCACAAAAGGCAGATTAGTAGAGTGATGCTAAAAGTCTCTGGAATTTCAGGATTTTCCTCATTTTTCTTGAGAAACATGACGGAATATTTTCCCCCAGTGATGAAGAATTAAAGGAGGTATAGGCTCGGATTCAGAGTAGAGAGGAAAACTAAGGCTGGTTATTCCTAATGTCAGTCTTGATACAAATATTCATAATGGTCTATTTTACTCATGCATTTACTCTTTTAATACTCATCAGGTTCTGAAAGTTGAGACCACACTCCTGACATATGGATACACATTTTCATTCTTTAAGTTAGTTGGTTCTACACAAGAAGAGAGATATAACTTTCTCATTTCTAGGGTCTTTTCAACCCCTCACTTTGAGACAAAGAGCTTTTGTATCTGTTATGTGTCATAAGTCCAAGTTTGTATCTATGTACAATGTGAAAGAAATACAAACCGGAAGGAATATGAGAAATAGGAATGGATGAATGAAAAGAAAAAGAAAACAAACAGAACTCCTAGCAGAATTTTAAGCAGGACATTATAACTTTTATTTATGGAAACATCGTATTACAATGATTGCAGTGTGTCTGCAGCCATTGCTGAACACACCCACAAACAAACAAGCAAATACACAGAGACACATACACACACAGATTGGGAGAGTAAGAGAAAGAAGGAGATGGAGAGGGTGAAGGATTATGGATACAGTGGAGGGAGAGGGGTAATTAGTTGAAGAATCAATAATATACAGAAATATCAATAAGAATATAGTGGAGAAACACATAATGAGACAATGGACTCCTTAGTCTCTTTTTCTTATTTTTTAAATTATTTATTTTTATTATTATCATTTATTCCACTTTATTCAATTTGTATCCTGGCTGTGGCCCCTGCCCTCATCCCCTCCCAATCCCATCTTTCCTCCCTCCTCCCCACTATATCCCACCACTAGTCCACTGATAGGGGAGATCCTCCTCCCCTTATATTTGACCCTACCTATCAGGTCTCATCATCAGGCCTGGTTGCAATGTTTTCCTCTGGACCTGTCAAGGCTGTACCCCCCAAGGGGAGTTAATCAGAGAGTGCATCACTTAGTTCATGACAGAGAAAGCCCTTGCTCTTCTTACTAAGGAACACACTTGGATACTGATTCTATAGCTTATATCGGAGGTGAGGTTTAAGGTCCTCTCCATGCATTGTCTTTGGTTGGGGTATCAATCTCTGCAAGGTCCCAAGGGCTCTTTTTTTTTTTAATTTATATATTTATTTATTTTCTGGCTCTGTTGGTCTTATTTTGGAGCTCCGTTTTCCTCTTGGTCTTTCTATCTCCCCCTTCTTTCCTATGAGTCCCTGCACTCTATGCAAAGTTTGGCTATGAGTCTCAGCCTCTGCTTCAAAACCTTGACAGTAGAGTCTTTCAGAGGCCTTCTGTAGTAGGCTCTTGTCCAGTTCCCTGTCTTCTCCTCCTTCCAATGAATATCACATTTGTCCTTCTGAATGGTGATTGAACATCTTCCCTACAATAATACTGGTTGTTTAGGTTCTTTAGGAGTATAGATTTTAATATGTTTGTCCTCTATTATAAGACTAATGTCCACTTATGAGTGAGTATATGCCATGTGTGACTTTCTGCTTCTGGGTTACCTCACTCAAGATGATCTTTTCTACTTCCCATTATTTGTCTGCAAATTTCATGATTTCCTTGTTTTTAATTGCTAAGTAGTATTCCATTGTGGAAATGTACCACAATTTCTGTATCCATTCCTTCTTTGAAGGACATCTGGGTTGTTTCCAGATTCTGGTATGAATAAATCTGCTATGAACATGGTTGAGCAAATGTCCTTGTTGTATACTTGATTATATTTTGAATATATGCCTAGGAGTTGTATAGCAGGATATTGAGTTTACACTCTTCTTAACTGTCTGAGAAAGTGACAGATTGATCTCCAAAGTGTTTGTACAAGTTGACATTCCCACCAGGAATGGAGGAGGGCTCCCTCTATCCCACATCCTCTCCAGCATGTGTTGGTCAATTGAGTTTTTGATATTAGCTATTCTGATGGGTGTAAGGTGAAATCTCAAGGGCATTTTGATTTGCATCTCCCTGATGATTAAGGACACTGAGCATTTCTTTAAGTGTTTCTTTGCCACTCAATATTCCTATATTAAGAATTCTCTATTTATCTATGTACCCCAGTTTTTAAATTGGATTACTTGATTTGTTGCTTTTAAACTTCTAGAGTTCTTTATATATTCTGGATATCAGTCCTCTGTCAAATATAAGGTTGGTGAAGATCCTTTCCCAGTCTGTAGGTTGTCCTTTTGTTCTGATGACAGTGTCATTTGCTATGCAGTAGATTTTCAGTTTCATGAGGTCCCATTTATTGATTGTTGGTCTTAGAGCCTTTGTTGTTGGTGTTCTGTTCAGGAAGTTGTCTCCGGTGCCAATGAGTTCAAGCTTCTTCCCCAACTTTTCTTCAAAGAGGTTTAGTGTGTCTGGTTTCATGTTGAAGTCTTTGATCTACTTGCACTTTAGTTTTGTGCAGGGTGATAAATATGGATCTATTTGCATTTTTCTTCATGTAGATATCCAGTTAGAACAGAACCATTTTTTGAAGATGCTATCTTTTTTTTTCATTGTATTGTTTAACTTCTTTGTCAAAAATCAAGCATCTGTAGTTGTGTGGATTTAGTTCTTGGTCTTCTATTTGATTTTGTTGATCCACCATTCTGTTTCTATGCCAGTACCATGCAGTTTTTATTACTATTTCTCTAAAGTACACCTTGAGATTAGGGATAGAGATACCTCCAGATGATCCGTTATTGTACAGAATTCTTTTATCAATTCTGGGATTTTTGTTTTTCCATATGAATTTGAGAACTGTTTTTCACAGTCTGTAAAGAATTTACACCTTGAGTCACCTTGATACCTAAATGACACAAAGATCCAACAAAAAAAGAGAACTTCAGAGCTATCTCTTTTATGAATATTGATGCAAAGTTACTCAGTAAAATACAGATGGTATGTGCATTGAATGTATGCCAGGAGTCTACTGCAGAAGGCATCTGGAAGACTCTATCTAGCAGTGTTTCAAAGCAGACACTAAGACTCATGACTATACCTTTGGCAGAGTACAGGGAATCATATGAAAGAAGGGGAGTTAGTATGATGTGGAAAAGATAGGAGCTCCAAAAGGATCAAATATATTTGGGCACAGGGTCTTTTCTGAGACTGACATTCAACCAAGGACCATGTATCGATGTAACCTAGAACCTCTGCTTGGATGTAGCCCATGGTAGCTCAGTAACCAATTGGTTTCCCATAGTAAGGGGAAAAAGGACTATTTCTAACAGGAACTCAGGGGCTGGCTCTTTGACCTCCCCACCCCCCAAGGAAGGAGCAGTCTTGTTAGGCCACAGAGGAGGACTTTGTAGACCTGATAAAACAGGGTCAGATGAATGGGGAGGAGGTCT
>REGO01000639.1:453807-465947 GCA_010120015.1 Rhombomys opimus
CATTCATGCAGAAAGGGGGGGAGGGTGGGACCGGGAGGGGAGGAGGGAGGGACTTATGGGGGGATACAAAAGGAATAAAGTGTATTTAATAAAAGTTAAATAAAAAATTAAAAAAAAATAAAATGTAACTAATAAGAAAAAAAATAAAAATTAAAAAAAATACTTGCAAGCTGAATCCAAAAACACATAAAAGGTATCATCTACCATGACCAAGTAGGCTTCATTCCAGGCATGCAGGGTTTGTTCAGTATATGGAAATTCATCAATGTAATCCACCACATAAACAAACTGAAAGAGAAAAACCACATGATGATCTCCTTAGATGACGAAAAAGCATTTGACAAAATCCAACACCCATTCATGTTTAAAGTCTAGGAGAGATCAGGAATACAAGCACATACCTAAACAAAGTAAAGACAACATACAGAAAGCCTGTAGCCAACATCAAACTAAACAGAGAGAAACATATCAATTCCACTGAAATCAGGGACAAGACAAGGCTGCCCACTCTCTCCATATCTCTTCAACATAGTACTTGAAGTCCTAGCTAGAGCAATAAGACAACTAAAAGAGATCAACGGAATACAAATCAGAAAATAAAAAGTCAAAGTATCACTATTTGCAGATGGTATGATAATATACATGAGGGAAACCCCAAATTCAACCAGAGAACTCCTTCAGCTGATAAACACCTTCAGCAAAGTGGCTGGATACATAATTAACTCAAAAAAAATCAGAAGCCCTCCTGTATATATACCAAAGACCAAAGGTTGGAGAAAGAAATTAAGGAAACAACACCCTTCATAATAGCCACTAATAATATAAAGTACTTTGGTGTGACTCTAACCAAGCAAGTGAAAGACCTGTTCAAAAAAACCTTTAAGTCTCTGAAGAAAGAAATTGAAGAAGATATCAAAAGATGGAAAGATCCCCAGTGCTCATGGGTCTGTAGGATTAACATAGTGAAAATGGTCATCCTGCCAAAAGCAATCTACAGATTTAATGCAATTCCTATCAAAATACCAGTACAATTCTTTACAGAACTTGAAAGAACAATTCTCAACTTCATGGGAAAACAAAAACCCAGAATTGCCAAAACAATACTGTACAACAACAGATCATCTGGAGGTATATCCATACCTGATCTCAAGCTATACTACAGAGCAATAGTAATAAAAAACTGCATGGTACTGGCGTAGAAACAGAATGGTGGATCAATGGAACCAAATAGAAGACACAGAAATAAATTCACACACCTATATATACTTGATTTTTGACAAAGAAATCAGACCATACAATGGAAAAAAGACAGCACTTTCAACAAATGTTGGTCATCTAACTGGATGTCTATATGCAGAAAAATGCAAATAGATCCATATTTATCACCTTGCACAAAACTGAAGTCCAAGCAGATCAAATACCTCAACATAAAACCAGACACACTAAATCTGTTAAAAGTAAATGTGGGAAGAACCTAGAACTCATTGGCACAGGAGACAATTTCCTGAACTGAACACCAACAGCACAGGATCTAAGAGCAGCAATCAATAAATAGGGCTCCATGAACCTGAAAATCTCCTGTAAATCAAAGGATATTTTTGTCAGAAAAAAAATGGCAACCTATAGACTGGGAAAGGATTGTCATCAATTCTATATCTGACAGTGGGCTAATATCCAGAATGTTTCAAGAACTAAAGAAGATAAAAAGCAACAAACCAAGTGATACAGTTAAAAAAATATGGCACAGAGCTAAACAGAGAATTCTCGACAGAGGAATACAGAATGGCAGAGAAACACTTAAAGAAATGCTCAAAGTCCTTAGCCATGGGAGATATGCAAATCAAAATGATCCTGTGATTTCACCTTATACCCATCAGCATGGCTAAGATTAAAAAGTCAAATGAAAATACATGCTGGAGAGGATGTATTAAAAAGTGGAACCCTCCTCAATTGCTGATGGGAATGTAAACTTGTACAAACCCTTTGGAAATCAATCTGGCGCTTTCTCAGACAATTAAGGATAGTGTTTCCTCAAGGTCCAGCTATACCACTCCTAAGCATATATCCAAAATATGCTCAAGTACACAACTGGGGTTAATTTTTGTTGAAAGTCTATTTTATTAGATATTAGGATGGTACTCCAGCTTCTTTTCTTGGTCTGTTTGATTGAAAACCCTTTTTTCCAGCCCATTATTCTGAGGTAGTGTTTATCTTTGTTGTAGAGGTGTGTTTCTTAGATGCAGCAGAATGTTGGATCCTGTTTCTGGACCCAATCTGTTAGTTTGTGTCTTTTTATTGGAGAGTTGAGTCCATTGATGTTGAATGATAATTGTGACCAATGAATGTTAGTTCATTTTATTGTGGAGTTGGTGGTAATAGTGTTGTTTGTGTGCTTGTTTTATTTTGATTATTTCTTGTGAGGTTATCTATGTCTTGTGTTTTCTTGACTGTAGTTGATTTCTTTAGATTGGATTTTTCCTTCCAGTATTTTCTGTAGGGCTGTGCTTCTGTGTAGACATTGTTTAATTTTAGTTTTGTAATGAAACATTTTGTGTTCTCCATCTACAGTGATTGAAAGTTTTGCTGGGTATAGTAGTTTGGTTTGACACCTGTGTTCTCTTAGAGTCTGCAAGACATTTGCCCAAGCCCTTCTGGTTTTCATAGTTTCTGTTGAGAAGTTTGGTGTGATTCTGATAGGTCTACCTTTGTATGTTACATGGCCTTTTCTCCTTGCTGTTTTTAATATTTTTTCTTTGTTCTGTAGATTTAGTGTTTTGACTATTATGTAACATCAATAGTTTCTTTTCTGGTCTAGTCTATTTGGTGTTCTGCAAGCCTCTTGTATGTTTAAGGACATCTCTTTCTTTAAGTTGGAAGATTTTTCTTCTAGGATTTTCTTGAAAATATTTTCTGGACCTTGGAGCTCAGAACCTTCTTTTTCATCTATTCCTATTATTCTTTTTTTTTTTTTAGCTTTTCATTTTTTATTTTTTTCCATTAATGTAAAACAAGTACAGGGTCTTGACCCTGCATTCCAAAGATCCTAAAATTTATTCTTAAGGTTTTTTCCCAAACTTAATTTTACTGTACTTTTTAGTAGCTCATTCAAATACAGTTTGATTTCTTGACCTTTCACATGTTTCCTGCTTTGCAAAGCCAGGTCTCAGTTCCTGCTGGTCAGTCTGCTCCCAATGGGCTTCTTGCTCTCCATCTATCTTTCCGTGTCCAAGATCAGTTTTCCTATTATTCTTAACTTCGTCTTTTCATGATGTCCTTGACATTTTGGATGTTTCGTGTTTGGGACTTTTCTGATTTCATTTTTTTTTTCTTTTAGAGAGAAAAAAAAAAGATTTTTTTCTTTTATTTCTGCAATTGTATCTTCAGTGCCCGAGATTCTTCCATCTCTTGTATTCTTTTGGTAATGCTTACCTTTGTGGCTCCTGACCTTTTCTCTAAGTTCTCCAGCTCCACAGGTTTCTCTGTTTGTGTTTTCTTTATTGATTCTAATTCCATTTTTATGTTTTGCACCATTTCCTTCATCTGTTTGAATGTGGATTCCTGCCTTTTCATGGTGGCATCTATTTTCTTATTAATTTCCTGTCCATGTGCCTGTATTTATGTGGCTATATTTGCCTGTATTTTTTTGAGAGCTTGGTTTGTTTCCTCTTTATGTGCCTTTAACAACTGGATAAGCATAGATTTGAGATAATTTTCCTGTGTTTCAGATAAATTAAAATATCCATTGATTTTGAAGTTTACAGGTGAAGCCATAATGTCCTGATTTTTTTGGATGTGTTCTCATGCCAGCCTCTAGCCATCTGATAATCAGGAGCCTGTACTGCAGTCTGGGTCTGTCTTTCTCTGGAGTTCAGAGTATTCTTCAGGAAGATGAGAGAAGTCTTCTGGTTTGAGAGTGGGTGATAGTGTTTCAGATGAAGCTAAGGGAGGAAGTTTTCAGGCACAAGTGCTCAATGGAAGGAGTGTGTGTGGAGATGTGCCTGCCTGGAATTGTGATATATAAGGGAGTAGTACAAGCACAGGTTGTAGCACAGGTGTTGTTTGCTGTTTGTAGGCACAGTGCTTGTGCACAGGTACCATGAATGGCTCAATGGCCCACATGCTTGTCTAGGTATTGTGCTCCAAGTGCTCAGATCTGCATCGGCTGTGCTGTCTTGGTTGCAGGAATGGTTTGGCTGGACTATACTGGGAGACCCACAGAACAGGGGCTTCAGTGTTGAAAATGCTGTTCCAGAGATCCCAATGTCGCCCACAGCAGGTGTGTGGGTGGAAGGGCTCTGATGTCTTGCTGCTAGGGTAGAGGGAACCTAATCTGGGGCTCTGTATGCACTCTCTAACAGAAGCATTAACTTGTAGTCCTGTGTGAAGAGCACTGAAGCCTGCACTCACAGGCACATGTGGTAATCTCAGAGTCCACAGTTTTCTACTCTCAGATTTGGGTCCCTTGTTTGGCCATTACAGTAAGGAGGCACCCCTGCACTCCCTGCTGCTGCACTGCTCGGGCAAGTGGGACAAGATATGGTGAGTTGAAAGTGCAGGGGTTGATAGTTCTCTACTCTCAGACCCCGGAAATGTACATTGGGAAGGGTGGGAGGGGGCTGGATCCTTTTTGTCCCAGCTCACGGGTTGTTCCCTCTAGCCCGGGAAGCCTCAGTGTCGATGCTCTGGCTTCATCCACCTATCCACTAACCAGTTTTGGATTTTCAGATCTTCTGCCCTTCAGAAAAGGTGTACACTGATCGCCACCATCTTGGAATTTCTCCCCAACCCCTGGCCCATACTGTCTTGAGGAAATATTTCTTAAAGTCTTCAGAATTGATGCTTGCCATGATGTCAATATAAAAAAATATACACTAGTAATGGACTGGAAAGGATGTAAAGACTCTTAGTCAATCTAATTTTTAATTTAAGATTATGGCTGTCTTTAGCTTGGTCATAAATGGTTTAAATGAAGTTGTTATTTTTTTCCACAGGCAAATTGGCTAACCAAATGTATACTGCAAAAATGAGGTAAGGAGGCAAAAACAAATCAAAAGCAAGTCACACTCCTCTGAATGTATGGTGACAGTATTTACTTAACAAGGAAAGGCTGGGGTTGGTAAAAGATGCTGAGATCCCAGTTATCCATGTTAAGGTATCAGACATTCAAGAAGAGAGTCAAGTAAAAAGCCTTATAAATATTATGATGGGTAAATTAAGGTATGTTTGAAAGTAATAATTTGGTGTTTTAGCAAATAAATGATATTTAAAATTAGAGAAGTACAGGCTGGAGAAACGTTTCAGAACTTAAGAAGTTTTCTTACTCTTTCAGAGAATCTGAGCTCTGTTTCCAGGACCCATATTTGGCAGCCCACAGTAGCCTGTGATTCCAACCTGGAGGGATCCTAGATGCCAAATGTGGCCATGAGGGTGCCTACACACAATAGCCATATACGCATACATACATTGTTGCATGTGACACCTGGGGGAATTCAGCTGTGTCTGTTTGCAAAGGATCATCATAGCTGGGGTTACTAATTGTTTAAATTCCCTCAAATAGGGGTGAGGAGGGTCACAGGCCTCTCACTTGATTCTCCAGCTGCTCCACACCACCTATTATATGCAATTCTGCCTTAACTGAATGGCTTTTAAAGAACCTTTTGAGTAGTCTCAGGAAGGACTAGGCAAGAAGGGGCTCCATTTATAGGACTATAAGAAGATCATTGTCCTGGCTGTGTGAAGACATACTCCAGTAAGTTACTCCTAACTTATGTTCTGCAAGGTAGCCCAATAAACTCACTGTTTCCCAGAATGATTTTGTTGGAATCATAAATTGGTTTGTCTTTGATCATAGAAAGAAGGATAGACAGTGTGTACAGTCTTATCCCAAGAAGGGTCTTTAGAAATACATGCACATACATACATAACTACAGACAAAGAAATATAAAATAACAGAAGTACATTGGCTTCATAGGAGAAATTGTTTATACAGAGGAGGAAAGTGGCTCAGAGTATTCTGGGACTCTCTTCAATATTAAAATATATTATTGTGTAAAGATATAAGGAATGCCTACTTATCCCAGATGGAGAAGACCTCAACAGACCAATTTTATCAAGGTTTTTATACAAATCCAGCTTTTTCAGTAGAGGAGGTTGATGTTCCCTACAGAAGGTGGGCAACTGTAAACAGCTGCAATGCTGAGGACTGCCTCGTCAGCTCTTTGAACCTCTAGGAGTAAGACTGATCTTGGGGATCCCATGGTGATCACAGAGGCTTAGATCCAGGACAGCACTGATGCTTGCCCAACTGCTCAGCTAAGGAGAAGGTGATGAGGGAAGTGAAATAGGTGTGAACATGAACAAAGATAGTGTTAAATCTGAAATATGAAGAATATGTCATGCTCTTATTTACTCATTAGCTGTTGTGAACAATTGACGTATTTCATAAATATGACATGGATGGAAGAGAATTTGGTTTTTCCTTCAAGGTGTGAATTATAAGGACCTTTGCTAATACTGAACACAATTGACTAGAGATTAAAAACAGTGTTGAAGTACGTAAGGGAGACAAATGAGAGATTTGTCTCAAAAATTGTCACTAACACTAAGCGCATTAAAAAACAAAACAAGACAGAAAACAACTGCTCATCAGGCATTTATATTTCTGTTTCTCTTAACCGTTTTCTTTCTAGAAGTAACTAAGACTTGAAGAGATCTGATGGAGCTCTTCAAAGTTTTGATTCCATTCTCCACTGTATGTGAATGCTCATGTTTTTAACAGGCAACTTGTTTGCAGAACACTCCAGGAGATGGTGTTGGTGGGGTCGGGGCTCCTCTTGGAGACTCCATATCTTCTATTATGGACACACAACTGACTTAGTGGTTTCTCAGTGCAAATTGTCTTCAAGAAAGATGTTGCGGGAGATTTGGAAGGCTGGAGGGGAAAAACTGAGTTTACCTGTGACCCTGTTTGATTATACAAATGTATAAAAATTTTCAAGAAGAAAAAATTTAATTTTAAATAGAATGGGAAAATAGAAAAGCCACAATAATTCATTTTAAAACCTTTCCAAGCACATCTGGAGTATGACTATTTCATCCAGTGAGAAGATACCTAATTTTACTTTTGTTATTTCTTTTTCCTCCTTCTGACAGTTTTCTCTTTTTGAGACAGCATTTCTCCGTGTTGATCAAGAGGGCCTGGTATAGACTCAAGCAGTCCTCTGGTCTCAGCTTCCAGAACAGCAGCAATGACAGATGAACACCCTCACACCTAACCCTACTTTTGAGTTATTAGGGTTGTTTGCCCTTCTAGCTTTTTATGAAAACCCAGGGTTTCTTTATTGGAGAAAAGAAATAACAATAACAACTGGAACTACACATGGCCTCTATTGTGCAAACTCTACTGGTGTTTCTCTCTTATTCCAGAGTTTCTCACTTGAACCTCTGATTATAGGGAACATAGAGTCCTCTAAATTATCTTTTCTATGTAAAATAGATATCTAGATTGGATTACTCATGGGCCACAAATCTCTTCCGGATGTCTCTGTTTTACCCTGGTCTTCTCCACACATTCTTCTGTATTCTGCTTTAATTAGACTGGTAGCATCATGTCCTGATGAAAAAAAAATTTTTTAATCTTTTATTTTTTATTAATTACAGTTTATTCACTTTGTATCCCCCCATAAGCCCCTCCCTCCTCCCCTCCCAGCCCCACTCTCCCTCCCCTTTCTTCTCGCTTGCCCCTCCCAAGTCCACTGATAGGGGAGGTCCTCCTCTCTTTCCTTCTGATCTTAGTCTATCAGATCCCATCAGGAATGGCTGCATTGTCATCTTCTGTGGCCTGGTAGGGCTGCTGTCCCCTCAGAGGGAGGTGATCAAAGAACAGGCCTATCAGATTATGTTTAAAGGAATAGCAAAAGACACAAATTACAAACAATAAAGAAGGAAGACAGTCACGCTAGCTCTTTTTTCTGAGTGATTCTACATACATCTGTGGCTTAAATGCCTCCACATATGCTGCTTATTACTGGACCTGTCCTGGGCTTTCAGCTTTCCATACTCTTGAAAACACATTCCCTGTCTGAGGGAATTTCCCAGATCGATTGTCTATACTTTTTCCAAGGAAGGCCCACAAACACTATTTTCTTTCTTAACAGTTGCCACACATTCCTGTGTTGTTCAAGCCACATCCCCAGACACTGCCTATGAGACTTTGTGTGAACAAGCAGATGCTTTGGCACCCATCCCTGTTGAACTGACCACAGAAACATTTAGATTTCCAAGGTAGTTACACTGATACGGTGAGATTCCAGTTCCCAGTACAAGTTGTTCTAGCTAGAAAAACTATTTGAAATTTTAGCAGCTGCTTATCCACTGAGATCAGCCCTGTGACTTCAGGGAAGCTTCCTGGCTATGTAGCCTTTTTGGTTCTTTGATGCCACAGACCATTCATCTTACCTTAACTGTTGGATTCTCTCATTCTTTGGGGCAGTGTAATATATGTAAGCCTATGATACATACCCATAGTACTTCTAAACTAACTACTGATTTCAAGACACTTTGTGAGTTCATACCTATTAACCTCCAGAGGTTTTTGTATAAGGGTCATGCTTTTGTGGGGAAAACATTTTATGAGGTTTACAATCTACAGTTAAAAGATTAGATTTTGATACTCAATGAAGAACAGTAAAATATGTTCCTCATAGCTCTTAGCAATGACCTTGCAATATAGAGCCTCATTAGCCTTATTATGGCTCCAACCTTAATCATTCTTTGTTTAATAACATAAATCAATTTTCTCCAAAGCGGGACAACTACACTTATAAGATAATTTCAATGTCAGATCTGAAGTGTTTTTTTCTTTTCCTCAAAAAATTTAAAGTACTTCTTAAGTATACTACTAAGAACACTGTGGGTGCTATAATATATGAGAATAATTTCAGTGCTTCAAAAACCTGCAATACTTTTAGTATTATTGCAAAACAAAAAAAAAAAAAAAAAAAACAATGCTCTCAGAGGACAGGCAGCATATCCATTTCCAAAATTAAAAGAATGATGTCACACAGAAAATTCAGAAGTCATTCCAAGGACAGTTTATATAACTGAGCTGAACATCAAAAGAGATATTTCTAAAACCAGGATAAGGGAACATGGTATAGGACCCTAGTTCTTTCAGAAGTAAAATTTAAATGATGCATGAAAGTTTATGGATCACCCTGTCACAGTGGGAGTGCCCATGAATTATCAGATTAGGTATTGCTTCTGAGCAATTGTCCCTCTTCTTATTTTCATCTACAGCCAATCTGGAAGGAAAATGGACCATCACATGTTTCCAGTCAAATAACCACCTTGGTGCAAAACATGTTACAAGAAATGAAATGCGTAACACTTGGAGTGCCCATCACAAGACTAGAGACCCAACTTTTCTTCTGCATTAACAAGCATGACTTGAAGGGTTGGTCATTCCATATGCTGAAACAGCTTAAACCAGTGGGTTATGAAATACCTGTGAATCCAGAACAATCTGGGAAATTTAAGATGGAAAATGCAGCTAACACTAAATTTTGCCAAATAATAAAAGCATAGTTACATCATGACTTGACTTGGAAATGATATTTCTATAGATTTAAAAGTCATTTCAGCTTCAAAGGACAGAACACCTGAGGTAGAAGGAACAGCAACTCTGGGTGTAATACAACTATGTGAGGCTACTGAGCAGAAACAGAATGCAGAAAGACACTACGTCAGACTTTGCTCTTCCAGGGAGAATCAGTATAACAAATTATATGAATTTGTAACATTTTTTTTTCTGAGATCAATTTTTGATCCATGAACAATTAGATATTTGGGGAAATGCCAGCTTATCAGTTTTAAGTTTCTAAAAAGAGAGCTAAGGGTTGGAGGAACAGGAAGAAATCCAAAAGTCTACCTGTAACAGTGGTCTACACCAAAGCAGCAGCAAGAAGCTACAAAAGTATCAAAGGGACATAAATTGCTAGCACTATATGCCCATGGAATTTGGAATTTAACTCCATACTGGTTAGTAATAGTAAAACAAATTTTTTTCTGAAACTTACGATATTCTTTGTGTTTTTTTTCCAATCAAAAGTTGTAGACATATGAGCAAACAGAAAACAGTGATTTATGCCTCATAATAAAACAGTGTCTATAAACTAACCTGGATAGACTAAAATGTTGCATTTACTTAAGTCAACTGCAAAAATGTTTTTAAGGCTTACCAATATAGTTTAGGAAACCTCAGTAAATTATTAAAATTATTATTATAACCCAAAGATAATTGTTGAAATAAAAGGCATAGTAAATACTGAACAAAAGTTCACTGAATAAACTCGTATGAAGATTAGCTCGACAGGGTATATATATATATATATATATATATATATATATATATATATATATATATATATCATGACTGATATATATGTATATATCAGTGGATTTGAAGATTTGAAGATTGGTCAAAAAATTAATGAGAGTGAGATATGACAAAAGAGTTAAAAAAAAAATCCCTGGGAGAGTAACAGCAATTGAACTGAAGTTTCAGAATGAGACCATAGAAAAGCAAGGAAATATCTGAAGAATAAAGTCATTCTGAGATTTTCTGAGATTTAACAAATTAGAGAATCAAGAAACCCTAAGCACAAGATAGTAGTAAAGAACAATATAAAAAGAAAAATTTAGATGCCAAGAAAATGACATGTTCTCTAAAGGAGAACAGTTTCATATGTCTATGAATTTCTTGCCAGAAAAGATCAACCTTACATGCTAAAAGACTCCAGTAACCCCTAAATTCATATTATATTGAGCACATATTATGGTGTAAATGTGAAATAAACATAATTTCAGATAAAGATTTTCATAGTAAGAAATTATAAGAGTTTTTAAAGCTGGTGTGAAAGAATTTCACATAGTTACTGGAAAATATAGGAAAAGAGGATTTTTTAAATGTTTTTCTCTGACAGTTTCATACATGCATATAATATATTTTGACCATGTATGTCTATTTGCCTACTTCTATTCCCTCCTTCTCCCACTGAATCTCTTCTTCCCAACAAATACATCTCCTGCTTCCACACATTGCTCTTCTCTTTTGTGTTAGGCTTTCTTTCTTTTTTTTTTTTACTTTTTTTATTTTTTATTAATTACACTTTATTCATTTTGTATCTCCCATAAGCCCCTCCCTCCTCCCCTCCCGAGCCCACCCTTCCTCCCCTTTCTGCATGCATGCCTCTCCCCAAGTCCACTGATAGGGGAGGTTTTCCTCTCCTTCTTTCTGATCTTAGACTATCAGTTCTCATCGAAGTGGCTGCATTGTCATCTTCTGTGGCTTGGTAAGGCTGTTCCACCCTCAGGGGGTTGATCAAAGAGAAGGCCAATCAGATTATGTCAGAGGCAGTCCCTCTTCCCATTACTATGTAACCCACTTGGACACTGAACTGTCATGGGCTACATCTGTGCAGGGGTTCTAGGTTATCTCCATGAATAGTCCTTGGTTGGAGTATGAGTCTCTGGGAAGTTCCCTGTGTTCAAATTTTCTTGTTCTGTTGCTCTCCTTGTGGAGTTTCTGTCCTCTCCAGCTCTTTCTATTTCTCACTTCTTACATAAAATTCCATTCACTCTGCCCAACAGTTGGCCATCAGGCTCAGCATCTGCTTTGATAGTCTGCAGGGCAGAGGCTTTCAGAGGCCCTCTGTGGCAGGATGATCCTAGGTTGTTTCCTGTTTTCTTCTTCTTCTGATGTCCATACTCTTTGCTTTTCAGGATGGGGATTGAGTCTTTTAGTTAGGGTCCTCTCTTTTGCTTACTTTGTTTAGATGTACCGATTTTAGTGGGTTTATCCTATGTTGTATGTTTATATGAGTGAGTATATACCGTGTGTGTCTTTTTGCTTCTGGGACAACTCACTCAGGATGATCCTTTCCAGGTCCCACCTCTTACCTGCAAATTTCATGATTTCCTTATTTTTCATTGCTGAGTAATACTCCATTGTATAGATGTGCCACAATTTCTGCATCCATTCTTCAGTTGAGGGGCATCTGGGCTGTTTCCAGCTTCTGGCTATTACAAATAAAGCTGCTACAAACATGGTTGAACAAATGTCCTTTTTGTGCACTTCAGCC
>REGO01000639.1:468965-484146 GCA_010120015.1 Rhombomys opimus
TTTGCTGAGTAATATTCCATTGTGTAGATGTACCACAATTTCTCTGGAAATCCATCTGGCACTTTCTCAGACAACTAGGAATAGCGCTTCCTCAAGATGCAGCTATACCACTTCTAGGCATACATCCAAAAGAGGCTCAAGTACACAATAAAAATATTTGCTCAACCATGTTTGTAGCAGCCTTATTTGTAATAGCCAGAAGCTGGAAACAGCCTAGATGCCCCTCAGTGGAGGAATGGATACAGAAATTGTGGTACATTATTAGGCTTTCTTAAACAATGATGTGTAGGAGCACTGTGTACCTGAGCATAGATTTGAACAGATCTACAACATAAGAGTGAATTCCTCTTTGTGCCATGAGATGCCACTCCAATCAAGGAGCTGCTCATTATTTTTTGCTTCTCTTATTTCTTACTGCTCTGATACTACACTATGACCAAAAACAGGCTGGGAGGAAAGATTTTTCCCCAGGAAATGCCTATGGTTTCTGTGTGTCATGGAAGTTGGAATAGGTTTACCTCAGGATCACACTTTTATCTACCTTCTGAATAACTGGTAGCAGAAGGTACAATGAATGTGACTATTTTGACCAGTTGCATTTTTATTCATGTAGTTATAGAAACAGAATCAATGCTTTAATAATTTTAATGGAAGTTAGGCTGCAGTCTTCACTGCTCAAATGTCAGATTCACTGGTTGTACTCCTGAGTATATTTGAATTTTTAATTTTAAGATGTGTAAGTTCACCTTCAAAACAGACTATTGTTTATTACTTTATATCACAAGAAGTACGAAAATATGCATAAATAAAATGTAGTGTTTTGTAATTAGTTCAGGTCAATACAATTCTATTCTTTGGAACCAGTTAAGCTAATGAATCCAGCATTCTTGTTGAATGCATGATGGGGGTTGCCAATCTTTCAACTTTGTCAAGTAAAATTAATTTATGGTGGTTAGAGTTGAAATGGAATATAATCTATCATTGCCCTGGAATATATCAATTACTAAATGAAGGTCCAATATGATGCCAAATATAAAGTCACAGAGTTAGAAAAGAAAAGTCTCTGTTTTTTCAAAGAGTTGACTTAAGATGTGAAGCATAGGGTATATCATATTAAAGCATAGGGTATAATTCATATTAAATGAATTATAGTGAAACAATTCACTAAGGGTTTACAGTAACCCCTGATAAGTCTTTCTAATACAAAGATAACTAGTATCAAGAAAGTAAAAAAAATACTATTAAACTATTTTATGAATTTATAGATTAAATGGACCAACTGAAAAACAAATCTCTATTCCATATCTCAACTTTAAATATATATATATATATATATATATATATATATATATATAATCTATGCATTTACTTTACATCTCAATCACAGAAGCTCCCCCCTTCTGCCCACCCCAGCACATCAAGTCACATCAAGGCTGAGCTCCTCCTCATCTACTAAGGCCAGGCAAGATAGCCTCACTAGAGGAAAGTGATTGAAAGCAGCCAAGAGAGTCCATCTCATAGACAGCACCCCCTCATTTACTAGAAGACCCACATGAAGATCAAAATACCCATCAGTTACATATAGGGGACCTAGGTCAAGTCCATTCAGGCCCTTTAGTTGGTGCTTTGTCTTTGTAAGATGCCGTGGGTCTAGTTTAGTTGACTCTTTTGGTCTTCTTGCAGCATTCTTGTCCCCTCCAGTTCCTTCTAACCTTCCCTCGCTTTCCTCCACAGGACTACCAATATCTGCCTGATGCTTGGCAGTGAGTCTCAGCATATGATTTGATGTAGGAAATATAAACAGAGTTAAAATCCTTATATGCTAATCCTTCAAATATATGTAGAAACAAAGCTATCCTTTTTGAAAAATTATTCATAGTTGCAGATTCACTACACATCCCCAAAATACAGAACTTCTTAAACAAAGTAACAGAAAAACAAAACCAGGAGTCCAGTCGCTGTTGAGTATCCATGAGTATGGGGCACCCCCTGGACTGTTATGAAAGAACAAGGGGCCACACCCTTATGACCACATTTTTTTCTCTAGTAGCTATTAGTTGCCTACACATCTTCAGCTACTATTGGGATTTTGTGTCCACGTCACCTCACAATGTTGGGATATTTTTTGTATATGTGTGTGTGTTTGACACAGGGTTTCTCTGTGTAGCCTTGGCTGTCTTGGACTTACTTTGTAGACCAGGCTGTCCTTGAATTCAAAGAGATCTGCAAGCCTGTGCTGCTCTGAGCACTGGGATTCTAGGCCTGTACCACCACTGTGCCTGGCTTATGTTGGGACTTTTTTTAATAGCTTGAACTTGTGAAGAATTATGTGTTCTCTCACACCGATAGGTCTTCAAGTGTACAAAAGTCATCCTCTATCCAGATGGATATATTCATCCATCTTTTCTATATATTCATCCTGAACTTCTCGCTCTTATATTATTTCTACTTTTTTTCCTTGGAAATCATGAAGCCTTAGGAGTAATGGCACATAATATATGCCACACTAAAGATAAGGAAGATTGTTGATTACTTTTCTCTCCATTAATCTGTATGGCAACTTCCAAAATTATAAAGGATAGCTCTTAGGGACACACTTTCACATCAATTACAACTGTATTTCTCCATGTCTCAAATAAATGGTATCTGTAAAGACAGGGTCTTATTGTCAAGTTCTAGAGATAGTCAAGAAGAATTTCAATAACCTGAAATATTTGAGGGTCTATGTTACTACTGTGATCAACTGCTCAAAAAACAGTAGCCCACTTCTGGTAATGACGTTTGTGCTTGGCAGTCTGACATGTGTGTTAAAGGCATTGTCTCCTTGTTATAGATTACTTTATTTGAACTATTTGTTTGTTTTTTTTTTTAATTTTGGTTTTTGGTTTTTCAAGAAAGGGATTCCCTGTATATCCTCAGCTCTCTTGGACTCACTTTGTAGACCTCAGCTCTCTTGGACTCACTTTATAGACCAAACTAGCCTCAGAATCACAGAGATCCACCTGCCTCTGTCTCCTTGTTATAGATTACTTTATTTGAACTATTTGTTTGTTTGTTTTTTAATTTTGGTTTTTGGTTTTTCAAGAAAGGGTTTCCCTGTATATCCTCAGCTCTCTTGGACTCACTTTATAGACCAAACTAGCCTCAGAATCACAGAGATCCACCTGCCTCTGCCTCCTAGTACTGGGATCATAGGCATATACCACTGCACCGTGCTAAACTATTTCTATATAGCTATGTACATGTATTTTTTAGGAAGTTTCTCTGTAGTAGGTTTGCATGCAACTTTTTCAAAAGGCCTTTAAATGATGTTTATGTTTCTGACTAATCAGTCTACCATATCATCTTCACAACATCTAATATTAGAAGATCCATTATTAACTATTGCCCCTTTTAATTCTATCATCTCTCCAATGATCACCACTACACATATATCCTTTACTTATTTACTTAATTCTATGAGTTATTCAAATTAAACATTAATAGCTAATGATTGAAGGTATCATTTATGTATTTAAGGAAATATATGACAATTCTCCCTGACTTTGTTTCCCCACTTAGCATGACTAAATTCCACTTTATCTATCTACCTTTAAGTTTTATTATTTCTGTAATGGATATCAGGGGATCCAAATCAGAAAGGAAGAAGTCAAAGTATCACTATTAGCAGATGATATGATAGCATACATGAGTGTCCCCAAAAATTCTACCAGAGAACTCCTTCAGCTGATAAAAACATTCATAAATGCAAACAGGATAAACACTGGAAGAGAGAGGAAAAAGGACAGGAGCCTACCACAGAGGACCTTTGAAAGAGTCTACCCAGCAGGACATTAAAGCAGATGCTGAGACTCATAGCTAAACTTTGGGTAAAGTGCAGTGAATCTTATGAAAGAAGGGGGAGATAGAAAGTCCTAGAGAGGGAAAGAACTCCACAAGAAGAGAAACAGAACCAAAAATTCTGGGCCCCAGGGGTATTTTCTGAGACTGATACTCCAACCAAGGACCATGCATGGAGAGGACATAGAATCCCTGCACAGATGTAGCCCATGGAAGCTAGTGTCCAAGTGGGTTTTGTAGTAAGCGGAAAGAGGTGGTCTCTGATATGAACTAAGTGGCTGGCTCTTTGATCACCTCTCCCTGAGGAGGGGGCAGCCTTACCAGGCCACAGAGGAAGACAATGTAGACAGTCCTGATAGGCTAGAGTCAGATGGAAGGGGAAGAAGAACTCCTCTATCAGTGGACTTGGGGAGGGGCATGGGAGGAGAAGAGGGAGGGTGGTGAGATTGAGAGGGGATGAGGAAAGGGGCTACAGCTGGGATGCAAAGTGAATAAATTGTAATAAATAGAAAAAACACAGGGGTCTTTTCTGAAACTGATATTCCAACCAAGGACCAAGGAGTTGAGGGAGGGAAGGTGATCTTGGGAGGGGAGATGGGAGGGGGTTACAGCTGGGATACAAAGCGAACAAGCTGTAATTAATATAAAAATTAAAATTAAAAAAAGTATGAAAAAAGAGACAGAGTCAGATAAAGAGAGATACAGAGAAAATAAATGTCAAATCGTTGCTTAAATAAATGAAATCTAAAATGACACGGACACATATTCATTTGTAATGGCTTTAGGCCTTATCTTACTTTGGTCCCTGCTACCTCATTTTTTTCAATGTATAAGAAAATCATTTTAAACTTATTTTTAATTTATGTATTTACTTTAAATCCTGATCATAGTCCCCTCTCTCTGCCCTCTTCCAAGCCCCTGTCTCCCACCCTCTTCACCCTATTCCTCCTCCCCTGTTCTCAAAAAATGACCCTGTCTACCATCTCACCCCAGCACATCAGTTCCCATCAGGACTGAGCTCCTCTTCATCAACTCTGGCCAGAAAAGGCAGAGCAGCTAGGGCAAAATGATTGAAAGCAGGCAACAAGGTCCATGTCATAGAGAGTACCTGCTCAACTTACTAGGGAACCCACATGAAGATCAAGCTGCCCATAGGTTATATCTGTGTATGGGGCCTAGGTCTAGTTCATTTGTGCTCTTTGGTTAGTGGTTCCCTCTCTGTAAGTGCCCCTGGTTAGTTGACACCATCAGTTTTCTGGCAGTCTTCTTATCCCTTCCAGGTCCTTCTATCCTTTCCTCCCACTCTTCCACAGGACTCTCCAATGTTTTCTCAATGCTTGGCTGTGAGTTCTCAGCATCTGATTCGATCAGCTGGAGGGGTTGGGGGTTCTTAGAGAATGGTTAAGTTAGGCTCCTGTCTGTAAACATAGCAGAGTATCATTAATGGTGTTTGGGGTTGGTTCTTTTCCATGGGCCACATCCCATCTTTAATTGTAGTGAAAGATCTATTCTTCACTTCAAGCGTAGAGTTTTAACTGTCCATATTCTAGAAGCACAATTGGGAAAATTATATTTCAATTTGCATATCTTCAATTTGTACAGAAAACTCTAGCAAACTGATCTCTCATAGCTTGTTTATTGCTGCAACAAAATACCATGACCAAAAAGGAAGTTTGCAAGAAAAGGGTTTATTTGGATTATTAGTCCACATTACTGTTTATCATCAAAGGAAGACAGGACAGAACTCAAACAGGGCAGAATCCTGGAGGCACTAGCTGATGCAGAGGCCATGGAAGGGTGCTGTTTACCAGCTTGCTTACCATGGCTTGTTCAGCCTGCTTTCTTATATAGCCCAGGACTACCAGCTCCAGGATGGCACCACCCACAATGGTCTGGGCCCTTCCCAACTAATCACTTACTGAGAAAATGCTTTATAGCTGGATCTCATGGAGGTATTTCCTTAACTGAGTCTTTTTTTTTCTCTGATAACTCTAGCTTGTTTCAAGTTGACACACAAAACTCATACTTCACATGTCACTCAAGATAATTAAATTGGGAGGTCACAACATTTTCCTTGTTGATAAAATATAGAGTGGTATTAATAGATTTGATGCTGACCTGTTTCTTTATTTTTTCTTTTCTTGCCACCATGGTTGTTTGTTCAGCATATGGGAAAGAAAGGCGTTTTTTGGACTGAGTTTTAAAGTACAGAAATAGAAGAGAGAGCACAAGGAGACTGGCTGTTGACTGCAATGCATTCCCACCTGCTTTGGTGTGGTGCTAGTTGGAGCTCAAAAGCAGAGATATTCTGGAAGGAGTTATTTTAATGTAAAAAAAAAAAAACTCTTCAGTATGAATAAACATGTGCGACTAGGAGCATGGTCAAAGGCAGCATGCATAGTCCTGGTCACCACCACTACCATGGGCAGTCATGTTGGTGAACCTTTATGGGAGTGACTGCTGACGTTACTAGGAGACATAATCTCACAGCGAACTCCTCAATTTTCTGCCGCTTACAATCTTTCTCTCTCATCCTCTCATTCAATAATCCTGATAGTATCCTCTCCTTTGTCTTCTCCCAATTCATCCAATCTCCCTCTCCCTAATATCCAATGTTCCTCCGTTTCATTTCAGAAAAGTGCAGGCCTGCCAGCGACATCAGGTTAACAAGACATAACAAGATCCAAGAAGCCTAAGCACACAACTTTATATCAAAGCTAGACAAGGCAACAGAGTAGGAGAAAAAGGGTCTAAAGAATAGGCAAAAAAGTTAAAAGACACACCTACTCCCACTGTTAGAGTCCCACAAAAAAACCGAAGCCAAATATTCTTTTCAATGAGTTTTATTTTATTGTTATTTACTCATTTAATATTCACTTTATATCCCAATATGGCCCTCTCCAGTCCCACCTTTTCTTCCTCTTCTCCCTATCCCTCTTCCCCTACCCTTCAGAAAAGGGAGCTCCCTCCACTAACCATCACCTCCTCCCATCACAACTAGCAGCATCAGGACTTGAGCACATCCTTCTCTGCTGTGGACTGGCAAGGTAGCCCTGCCAGGGGGAGTGATTGGAAAGCAAGCAACAGAGTCCTTGTCAGAGACAGCTCCTGCTCCCCTTACTAGGGTACACACATGAAGACCAACCTATCTATCTGGTATATATGTGTAGGGGGCACAGTTTCAGTCCATACATGGTCCTTAGCTGGTGTTTTAGTCTCCACAAGACGCCCTGGGCCCAGGTTAGTTGGCTATGTTGGTCTTCTTGTGAAGCTCCTGTTCACCCAGGGTTCCTTCTATCCTTCCTCCCACTTTTCCCCAAGACTACCTGCACTCTGCCCAATGAGTCTCAGCATTGTCTGTGAGTCTCAGGATCTGTTTCCATCCGTTGCTGGATGGGATGGGTCCTCTCAGAGGACAGCTATGATAAGCTCTCATCTGCAAGAATAGTAGAATGTCATTAATAGTATCAGCCAGATGTCACAGAGAGGTTACCAGAATTTGTGGACACTCACATCTAGTCATTGGGTATCTGAGTCCATTTTATGTTTCTAAACCAAATTAAGTTAGACTGAATAATTTCTGAAGATCAAAATTTTAATGATTCTACAGGTCTATGGCTGGGTGGACTATGAGCATGGCATTGGCATCTTTTTAGCACTTAGTGAGGGCCCTGGCAGCCTTGTAATATGGTGGACAGAATTTCATGATGTATTTATTCATCAGAGTTCCTTAAAAGAGCATAAAACACTGAATATATGTTATAAATAAGATTTATTAGATAGTTTATACTATAGTGGCTAGTTACAATGGCCATCTGCACACTGGAGAAGCCAAGAACCTGTCCACTTTGGAAGTCCAAAGAAACTGGGTTTTGGTGTCACTTAAGAATGCTACAAGGTTCAGCAGCAACAACAGGACAGAGGCACTCACCAATAAGAAGCCAAGGCAGGCAAGCACACAACCTGCTATTTGATGGGACTTCTTTCTTTAAATCTATATTTTTAACTTTTTGAAATTATAATATAATTACATAATTTCTTTCCTTTTTTCTATCCACCCTATCTTTCAAATGAATGGCTTATTTTTCTTTTCTTTGTTTTCACATATGTCCTTCAGCTCCCAAATACCTTTACTATATACATAAACATATCTGGGATATTTTTATATCTTGGAAGCTGTTGAAAGTTGTTGCTCACTCTTGGGGTTTGGGGTTCTCCCATAATTTTTCTTGGAAATGCTCTTATATACCTGACCAATAATGTAACTCTTATGATTACAGATATAACCAAGCTAATAGTCCAGTTTATATCACTCTTGGCCAGACAAAGAAAGCTTACTAGCACAAGTTTCCACTTCCTTTCTTACAAGGCTATAAATGTTATAGGGCTCAACCCTTGGTGTCTCATTCATCTCTAACCAACATGGAAAGGCCACAACTTCAGCTATAATCAACGTGATTTAGGAGACTAAGACTAAGAATTCTGGACACTGTTCTGAACTTTAATAACATTAAAATATGATTTTTTCAGTCGTAAAACAAAACTGAATGTATTTACTATCAGCAAGTCTTCCTGGTTAGACACCATCGATGCACAAGCATTTAAAAACAAAGGAAAAACTGTTTATAAAAAGCATCTAAAGCAAAAAATTATTTTATCCATTTGACAAAACAAAATGGAGATTGTGCCTTAGAGATAGTTCTTTGATGTCTATTTTGCTTCACAGCTTTAGAAGTTGTATCATGAAGATTTATGCTGTAAATAAACTATATTTATGTATATAGTTATTAATATTGTTATTTTTTATTTTACTGAAGAAATAATTATACCTACAGCATTGATTTTTGTCACTTTTGGATATGAAACTTGAGTTCATGACGTTGAGTTTTATGGTATGCTTTCAAAAATATTAATGTAATCCCTGTGCCAAGACATTAAACACATGATTCACTGAGATGATCATCCTTGTCTCTCTCATATTCAACTTACATTGAGTTAATCATTGATAAACAAAATTTAGTGAGGTGTTTTTGCTCATTAGACCAAATAATAGTGTTCAAATGGCGCCCAGTGAAACCAAGATCTTCAAGGAAGTAACATAATGGCATGTTAAACAGGTCATTATCAGTCTTCTTAAGCAACAGGGTACAGTGCACATTTAACCCACTTTTTAGATTATAAATATATTATGCCTGCCCCCAGCAGGTAATATCAAAATGTTTTCATTAACAATTACTTGTGTATATGTGTGTGGTGAGTGCACACATGCGTACATGTCTGCGTTTTCACGAACATGTAAAGGCCAGAGAACTTTAACTATGCCACTCTGCCAGTCAAGGATAATTTGTTTTAAATATCAACTTACCAAATTTAGAATCACTTGACCAGGGAGCCTTATTTAGGAATTGTCCTTATAATTTTATTAGGTATGAAAAGCTCATTCCAAATGTAGATTCTGGGAGAAGCTTAAAATGAGCATGGCAGGGCATGGCAGGATGAAGGATTTTGCCTGCCTGGCCTTCTTTCTTGATCTTATGCTAATTTACCATCTTGCTATTGCTGCTGATTCTTTTGATAATATTATCAGAATTCCAGGCTTACAAGGGAGACTAAGAGTCAATGGCCCTCTAGGAATCTTCTGGATCTTTGGCCCAAGATTGGAACTTCTGAGACAAACATTCCTATTTCCCCCTAGTCATTAAGTCAAAGTGCATTGTTTCTTTGCCCAAGCACTATTTAAATGTAAATACCAATTGGCTTCTTTAAGTGGGAGACAGCCAGTGTGAGACTACTGTAGTTGCTGAGGCATCCAGCTTCAAGGACCCAGCAACTACAGGTTATTAGCCTCAGGTGTGAGACACTTATTATTAATATTTCAGGTAATCTGATTTAATAATTCTTTTACGGACACAAATACATACCCATCCTATCAGTTCTGCTTCCCTAGACAGGAGTGACTAATGCATACTGTGTACCCTGCTCATTGACACAGAATTCCCTACTGAACCTGGAGCTCGTTTTACATGTCCCAAGCCCCAGTGACCATCCTTTCTCTGGCCCTGACAATACGTAGATTATAGTATATGAGAACAAACTGGGTCTTGACATGAAATCTAGACTTCAGTCTTCATGCTTTCACAACAAATACTATTGCCCACTGAGCCATCTTTCCAGCCTAACAATAAGTTTTTATTCTACAAATTATCTGTTGAATGTATCAGGTACTGAAGCAAACATATGACTGCTTTTGTAGCAGGAGAAAATCTTTAATGTATGTAAAGTCACTAGGCCTTTCCTGGAATTCCTCTGAGATTTAAAAAGGACTTTATTATTCACCAACACGTGTGATCTGTATGTTTTCCTAAAAATATATGAGACAACATTTTTTTAAATAATTTTTATTTATTTTTATATTTATCACAGGTTATTTAATTTGTATCCCAGCAGTAGCCCCCTCCTTCATTCCCTCTCAATCACACCCTTCCTCCCTCATCTCCTACCTGCCCCTTTCCAAGTCCACTGATAAGGGAGGTCCTCCTCCCCTTCCATCTGACCCTAGATTATCAGATATCTTCAGGACTGGCTGCATTGTCCTCCTATGTGGCCTAGCAAGGTCCTTCCTCCCTAGCAAGGTGGGGGGGGGTTTCAAAGAGATAGCCATTGAGTTCATGTCAGAAACAGTTCCTGTTCCCCTTACTAGGGAAACCCGTTTGGATACTGAGCTACAATGGGCTACATCTGAGCAGGGGTTCTAGGTTATATCCATACATAGTCCTTGGTTGGAGATACAATCTCACCAAAGACCCCTGTGCCCAGAAATATTTGGTCCTTGTGTAGCTCCTGTCCTCTCCAAGTCATACTAACTCCCTCTTCTTTCATATGATTCCCTGGACTCTGCCAAAGGTTTGGTTATGAATCTCAGCATCTGCTTTGATACACTGCTAGGTAGAGTCTTTCAGAGGCCCTCTGCAGTAAGCTCCTGTCCTGTTGCTTGTTTTCTCCTACTTCCAATGTCCATCCCATTTGTCTTTCTAAGTGAGGATTGGTCATCTTACCTCGGGTCCTCTTTCTTGTTTATCTTCTTTAGGTATGCAAAGTTTAGTATGTTTATCCTATCTTATAGGTCTAGTACCCACTTATAAGTGAGTATATACCATGTATGTCTTTCTGCTCCTGGGATACCTCACTCAAGATGATCTTTTCTAGATCCCATCATTTGCCTGCAAATTTCATGATTTCCTTGTTTTTAATTGAGAATTCTCTGTAGAGGAATATAGAATGGCAGAGAAACACTTAAAGAGATTCTCAACATCCTTAGCTATCTATCAGAGGGATGCAAATCAAAGCAACCCTGATATTTCACCTTACACCCATAAGAATGGCTAAGATCAAAAATCAAGTGACAACATATGCTAGAGTGGTTGTGGATAAAGGGGAACCTTCCTCCATTCCTGGTGGGAATGTAAACTTGTGCAACCACTTTGGAAATCAATCTGGTGCTTTCTCAAACAATTAACAATAGTGTTTTCTCAGGATCCAGCTATACCTCTCCTAGGCATATATCCAAAAGATGCTCAAGTACACAACAAGGACATTTGCTCAACCATGTTTGTAGCAGCTTTATTTGTAATAGCCAGAACGTGGAAACAACCCAAATGTCCCTCAGTGGAGGAATGAATACAGAAATTGTGGTACTTAAACACAGTGGAATGCTACTCAGCAATTAAAGACAAAATTTTTCTTGACCAAAGGTTTTAATAGTATGTACTTTCTACGAGTTTTTCTATGCTATGATGATTTGAATAAAATGGCCCCCATAGACTCATAGGAGGTAACATTATTGGAGGTGTGGTCTTGTTAGAGTAGGTGTGACCGTGTTGAAAGAACTATGTCACAGTGTTTAAGATTTCAGAAGCTCAATCCAGGCCCAATTTGACTCTCTCTTCCTGCTGCCTGCAGATCCAAATGTAGGACTCTCAGCTATTTCTCTGAACCATGTCTATCTGAATGCCTCCATGCTTTCTGCCATGACAGTAACAGACTAAATCTCTGAACCTATAAGTCAGCCCCAATTAAATGTTTCCCTTCATAAATGTTGCCACAGTCGTGGTGCCTATTCACACCAATAATACTCTAAGACACATGCCATTCCACATTTCACATTCAATCAGAAAGATAACTGTAAAGCAGATATTCAAGCAATAGTGAAAAAAATGCCAGAATTAGAAATCCAGAGAATGGAAGATCATGAAACAAAGGTAGAGAAAAGATCATGGACCAACTGGTCTTTACAGTGAAAAAGTGCTTGGCAAAGCAACAGTGAACTTTGACCCAGTGGCTTGGGGAAAATAGGAAGATATGCTTAGGACATGAAAGCAAAAATTTCACACATAGCCAAAGTTAATCAGAACAGTACGTAAATCCCTTGCTGGAATGTACTAAAAACATCCAAGATTGAAACCCTAACTAATCAACTTAGCAGATGGTTTTCTCTCCATGATAAATTTGGTCTGAAGTAAGGGATACAGCTTTTTTTGAGTCAAAGTGATTTTTAACAAAATTGCTCCTTAATTCTTTAGGAATTTAAGTGTGTTGTAGCCTATTACCCCTGGAATGCTGCGGATCATTTTATTTTCATTAAAATCACAGTCAGAAAGGATTGACTGATATTGAAGGGGCAATTCAGAATTACTGAGGATGGATCTATTCTGAAAGAAGAGCCATGCCCATCTTCATGTTTCTGAAAAGGTAAGTAATTGTCTACTTTGTTCAAGATCCACAGAACAAAAGACGTATTTTAAAATTATTTTATTTTTGTATTTATGTGTGCGCCTGCTTGTCTATGTATACGCTCCATTTGAGCAGTGCCTGTGGAGGCAAGAAGAGGGTGTCAGATATCTGAAAGAGATATGGGTAGTTGTGAAACACTTGATACGGGTTCTGGTACCTGAACTTGGGTCCTCTGTAAGAAAAGCTAGTTTTCTTATCTGCTGAGTCATCTCTGCAGTCATCTCAAACAACAGTTCTTTATACCTCAAAAAGAAATGTAAATAGATATACATGAACACTTCCATGCCTTAACATGTCTTAACATGTTCACAATATTCAAAATATGTATGCAGGCAACTTTGAAAATTACTAATATTGTTTATTTTTCTACAGTCCACTTTGATGCTTCTATTCCATTTTATTCTATTTCATTACTCATTACTTTGTACTAGTATATTTGCAATTTGAAAACAGTGCCCTGATTTGATTTGATCTTTAAGTACATTTGTATGGAATTTTTGTAAGACTTTTCCTAGATATGAGCAAGAAGCTTTTGGTACAAACAAAATAACTTTGCATAAACACTGGAACCATAAAAAGAAAAAAAACCTACGCAACAACAACAAAAGAGATTTCAGCCTAGTCTTTAGGATGTGGCTCATTTAACACATGTTTTGCGGTAGATTTCTGAGTCAGACCTCAGAAACCTCAGACTACTGCAACAAACAAGCTAGAGAAGCACCTACCTTTTAGGGCATTGACACTCTTTCAGTGAACATGACCATTTTCCAAGAAATCAAATGGAATAATTTATTTCTAGAGGAATTATAGTTTCTCATGGGAAAAGAATGAGAGAACTTGACATAAAAATGGAGACTTCTTGGGAGAGAAAGATTTGAATAATAACTAAGGCTCGGCGAGTGTAAAGAGCCTGCAGTAGAGCTGGATATATGGAGAGCATCTAAAATAACCTTATTTTCTTCAGTGACATAGCCAGTGAAAGGTCACTACCCCATTCATTAGTAAATGCTTTCATGTTTAATACGATGAAAGTAATCTTAAGCAAACTCTAGGACTCAGACACACACACACACAGAAATAAAGACAAGGGTGGGAACTTCACACGAAGAAGGGTTCCTTCAGCAGAGCAAAAGAGGTGTGAAAATAAAGGGAGGCTAACAGGAGTTGAAAAACAACTACAATTTTTTATGTGCATGCATAAGAGAACAAAAAAACAAAATATTAAAAATAGTGTTTTAAATTTTTTTGTACATGTACATACTTGTGTGTCTATCTGTGAGTGCTGGTGAACATGTGTGTAAACGTACATTTCCAGGTGTGTGTGTGTGTGTGCATGTATAGAGCAGAGGATAACCTTTGGGGTTATCCTTAAGAATACTGTTGACCTACTTTGGGTCTCTCAGTGGCCTATAGCAAGCAATTAGACCGGCTGGGCATCAAGTCCCAGGGATCCTTCTGTGTCTGTCTCCCCATTTCTGGGATTACAAGCATATATCAGCATGCCAGGCCCCTTCTAGATAGGTTCAGGGGCTCTAACTTGAGTCCTCGTGCTGGTATGGCAAGCATGTTACTTGACTGAGCTATTTCCTCAGTTCTAGAAATGATGGTTTTAAACAACAACACACCAGATATGGCAATGCTCTGAGTAAGACTGAAACCTGGATGAGTGACAGGACAGTGTTGCCTAGGCCAGAATAAAATTCTACTGTTGATAGAGCTCAAAGAGAAAACTTTAGTACGAGTTCGCTATATATAAGGACCGTCACCTGCTCATGTGTATTGTATCACAATCTTAACTTTATCCAAAAGGAAAGGAAGAATAGCAAAAATAACTCCAGAGTTAAAGGAACCCCAGTAGCTGTCCACAGAGTGGTGGTAATGTCAGACAGACTTGACTAAGCATGAGAAAATTCAGTGTGATAGGAAGGCTGGAAGTGACAGGGTGATGGGGAGAAGAGGTAGACACTTAAATGCTAACATGAGTCTGGAGAAAACTGAATATTTTGTTATGATGAAAGCAGGAAGCATTGTCAGGAAAGATTGACAACTTTATGGCAGAGTATTTCAATCCTTCAATCCTGTATGTCTCCCTATTTATACCACCATTAGCTAAATAAATCATAAGGATTCTCTTCCTTGACTTTTTTTTTTTTTGGTATGGAGGCACAGATTTCTAAAAAATGTTTTATTTCTACATTTCACAAAAACTGCTTGAGTAAACAAAACAGGAAATATGCACATCTGACCTGGGAGAGATTAAAACAGCTTGCACAATATCTGCATGATCTCAAGCCAGACCAAATACCTGCATGGAGATGGGAAGGTGGGCATGACGCCTCATTTCATACTGAGAAACTGTTGGCATTTTATTGCTGCTGGAAGAGAGTTCATTTTTGTCAATGATGTGACACCTGCTACATTAACTACACTCTGTGGCTGGCTCCATATCCAGCAGCTGGCCAACTGAAACTGGATTCAATTTTATTCCCTTTGAAGAGAAGAGAAGAGAGAGAGAGAGAGAGAGAGAGAGAGAGAGAGAGAGAGAGAGAGA
>REGO01000639.1:501607-536709 GCA_010120015.1 Rhombomys opimus
GATGTAGCCCATGGCAGTTCAGTGTCCAAGTGGGTTACATAGTAATGGGAAGAGGGACTGCCTCTGACATAATCTGACTGGCCTGCTCTTTGATCACCTCCCCCTGAGGGGGGGGGATCAGCCTTACCAGGCCACAGTAGAGGACAATGCAGTCACTTTTGATGTGAACTGATAGACTAAGATCAGAAAGGAGAGGAGAACCTCCCCTATCAGTGGACTTGGGGAGAGGCATGCATGCAGAAATGGGAGGGAGGGTGGGATCTGGAGGGGGGCCTATGGGGGTATAGAAAATGAACAAAGTGTAATTAATGAAAAAATTTTTAAAAAAGAATTCTGTAGTAGAAAGCATGAGCTTGAAGGTTTCTCTTTGAGGTGCTGCTTTCATTTCATTTGGCTCTATGTTTGATACAATGTTCAGCTTGAAACAAAACACTTTCCAGCCATTCATTTGACAGAAGAAATACCCAGAATATATCTAAACAACATAAGAAACATTTAAAAATAAAAATGCAGGGAGCTCCAAGATGGTGGAGACCAAGGCACTCCATTTCTGAAGGGCAGAAGATCAAAAAATGCAAAACTGGTGAGAGGATGGGCTGCTGAAGCCAGAGCATCAACTCTGAGGCTTCTGAAGCCAGAGGGGACAACCCTTGAGCTGGGACACATTGGATCCAGCCCTGCCCCTACCCCTGGCATGGACATCTCCAGGGTGTTCTGAGAATGGCTAAATATCAACCCCCTGCACTCCCAGCTATACCTTCCCTTGCCCCACTTGTCCCAGCAGTGTAGCAGCAGCAGCAGGGAGTGCATAATTTCAGGTATGGGTCTCTTCCTTACTCTAAAAGAAAAGAGGGGACACAAATCTGAGAGTAGAAAACTGTGGTATCTCTGAGCTTACCTCATAAGCCTGGTAGTGAGATCACTGGCCCCCTGTGATTCCCATACCCACCTGCAATTGAGTTTGTGGGCCTTCAGAATTTTCCATACACATTTGCCAGTGAGTGCTCAAGGGCACTCTTCACTTTCTAGACACATCTGCCAGTGAGTGCTTCCTCTAGAGAGTGCCTACAGAGCCCCAGATCTGGGTCACTCCCACCTACACCTCTGTTGTGGGCATCATAGGGATCTCTGGGACAGCACTCTCAACACTTGTTCTGTTGGTCTCTCAGCGGAGTTCAGCCAAACAATATGTGGAGCCAAGATGGTGCAACCCAGGCAAATATGAGCACTTGGAACACAATACTGAGACAGGCCCTGGGGGATTCAGGGCACCTGTGCATGTGTCCCATGCCCACAGAACAACACTGCACCACCACCTAGGCTTTTGCTCCTCCCTGACACTTCACCCTCCCAGAGAAACACACCTCCACATATACTCCAGCCCTTGTATGCTTGTGCACTTGCTCCTGCAACATTCCTCCATTATTAGCTTCATTTGAAACACCAACAACCACTCTCAAACCAGTGGACTTCTCTCATTTTCCTGAAGAATACTCCAGACTCCAGAGACAAAAGGACCCAGTCAGCAGCATAGGCTCCAGGAACAAACAACAAAGGTTACAGCAGGTGTCTAGAGAGCGGCTTAAGAACACATCCAACAAAAATCAGGACATCATGGCTTCACCAGCAAACCCTCAAATCAATGGATATTTTAATTCATCGGAAACATAGGAAAATTATTTTAACCTATGCTTATTGAGTTGTTAGAGGCACAAAGAGAGGAAATGGACAAAACTCTCAAAGAAATAGTGACACAAATACAGGCAAATAAAGAGGAAACTAACAAAGCTCTCAAAGAAATAGAGGCAAATATAACTAAACAAATAGAGGCACATAAAGAGGAAACAAATAAAAAATAGATGACATAATGGAAAGACACGGATTCACATTCAAATAGAAGAAGGAAATGGTGCAAGACATGAAAACAGAATTTGAATTAGTACAGAAAACACAGAGAAACCCTGGAGCTGGAGAACTTAGAGAAAAGACCAGGATCTACAAAGATAAGCATCACTATTAGAATACTAGAGATGGAAGAGAAAATCTCAGGTGCTGAAGATACAGTTGCAGAAATTGATACATCTCTTAAATAAAATTGGAAAAATCCCAAACATAAAACATCCAAGAAATCAAGGAAGCCATGTAAAGACAAAGTTTATGAATAATAGGAATAGATGAAAAAGAAGATTCCAGGCTCCAGATTTCAGAAAATATATTCAAGAAAAACATAGAAGAAAAATATTCCCAACTTAAAGAAATGTCCTTAAACATACAAGAGGCTTACAGAACACCAAATAGAGTAGACCAGAAAAGAAATTCCTCATGTCACATAATAGATAAAACACTAAATCTACAGAACAACAACAAAAAAATATTAAAAGCAGCAAGGGACAAGGCCAAGTAACATACAAAGGTAGACCTATCAGAATCACACCAGACTTTTCAACAAAAACCATGAAAGCCAGAAGGGTCTGGACAGATGTAATGCAGACTCCCAAGAGAATGGAGATGACAAACTAGTCTACTATACACAGCAAAACTTTCAATTAGCATAGATGGAGAAAACAAAATATTCCATGACAAAACTAAACTTAAACAATGTCTATATAGCAACCCAGCCCTATAGAAGATACTAGAAAGAAAACTCCAATCTAATGAAATCAACTATAGTCAATAAAGCACAAAACATAGATAACCTCACAACAAAAAATTGAAAGAAAACAAGCACACAAACACTATTATCACCAACTCCGCAATAAAAGGAATGAACATTCATTGGTCACTATTATCTATCAACATCAATGGACTCAACTCTGCAATAAAAAGACACAAACTAACATCTTAGATGTGGAAACAGGGTCCAACATTCTGCTGCATCTAAGAAACACACCTTTGCAACAATGACAGACAGTACCTCAGATTAATGGGCTGGAAAAAGGTTTTTCAAGAAAACGAACCCAGAAAACAAGCTGGGGTAGTCATCCTAATATCTAATAAACCAAAATTAATCAAGAAAGATGAGGAGGGACACTTCATTCCCATCAAAGGTAAAATACACCATGAGGATGTCACAATTTGGGGACCATCTATTCCCCAAATACAAGAGCACATGCATTTGTAAATTAAACATTATTAAAGCTCAAATCACATATCAAACCCACTACCTTAATAGTCAGACACTTCAACACTCCACTCTCACCAAGGGACAGACCATCAAGACAGAAGCTAAATAGGGAAATAATGACACTTACAGAGGTATTAAACCAAATGAACATACTAGATTTCTACAGAACCTTTCTCCCAAACTCAAAAGACTATACCTTCTTCTCAGCACCCCATGGAACCTATTCCAAAATTGACCATATAGTCAGACACAAAGCAAGCCTTAACAGATACAAGAAGATTGAAGTAATCCCTTGTATCCCATCAGACCACCATGGCCTAAAACTAGACTCCAAAAGCAACAAATATAACAAAAATCCAACACATGCATGGAAACTAAACAACTCTCTACTCAATGACAGCTGGATCAGAGAAGAAATAAAAAAGTAGAGGCTTCATAAAATTCAATTAAAATGAAGGCACAACTTACTCAAATTTATAGGACACAAGGAAAGCAGTGCTAAGAGGAAAGTTCATAGCATTAAGTACCTTCAGAAAGAAGTTTGAGCAACTCATACAAGCAATTTAACGGCATACCTGAAAGCCCTAGAAAAGAAAAAAAGAAGCAGGCACACCCAAGAGGAATAGATGTTTGGAAATCATCAAACTCAGAGCTGAAATCAATAAATTAGAAACAAAACAATCCAAAGAATCAATGAAACCAAGAGCTGGTTCTTTAAGAGAATCACAAACAAAACAAGACAAACAAAAAACCTTAGCCAAACTACCTAAAAAGGCAGAGAGAAAATACAGAAATCAACAAAATTTGAAATGGAAAGGGAAACATAATGACAGACACTGAGGAAATTCAAAGAATCATTAGGTTTTACTTCAAAAGTCTATACACTACAAAATTTGAAAATCTAAATGAAATGGAGAATTTTCTTGATAGATTACATTCACCAAAGCAAGATCAGATAAATACGTTAAACAGTCCTATATCCCCCAAGGAAATAGAAGCAGTCATGAAAACTCTCCCTTCCAAAAAAAGTCCAGGGCCTGTTGGTTTCAGAGTAGAATTCTACCATACCTTCAAAGAAGAGCTAATGCCAATACTCTTCAAACTATTCCACAAAATAGAAACAGAAGGAACACTACCAAACTCATTCAATGAAGCCACAGTCACCTTGATACCTAAACCACAGAAAAACCCAAGAAAAAAGAATTTCAGACCTTTCTCTGTTATGAAAATTGATGCAAAAATACTCAATCAAATATTCACAAACCGAATCCAAGAACACATAAAATATATCATCCACCATGACCAAGTAGGCTTCATCCCAGGTGGGGGGTGTTTCAGTATATGGAAATCCATCAATGTAATCCACCACATAAACAAACAGAAGGAAAAAAAAAAACATATGATCATCTCCTTAGATGTTGAAAAAGCATTTGACAAAATCCAACTCCCATTCATGTTGAAAGTTTTAGAGAGATCAGGAATATAAGGAACATAACTAAACATAGTAAAGACAATATACACCAAGCCTATAGCCAACATCAAACTAAATGGAGAGAAACTTAAAACAATCCCACTGAAATCAGAGACAGGGCAAGACTGCCCATTCTCTTTGTATCTCTTCAATATAGTACTGGAAGTCCTAGCAAAAGGAGTAAGATGACTAAAGAAGATGGATTGTACATTGGAAAGGAAGAAGTCAAAGTATCACTATTTAAGGATGATATGATAATATACTTGAGTGACACGAAAAATTCTACCAGAGAACTTCTTTACCTGATAAACACCTTCAGCAAAGTGGCTGGATACAAAATGATCATCCTGACAAAAGCAATTTATAGATTCAATGCAATTCCAATCAAAGTACTAATATAATTCTTTACAGAACTTGAATGAAAAATTCTCAGTTTCATACAGATAAACAAAAAGCCCAGATTGCTAAAACAATTCTGTACAGTAACAGATCTTCTGGAGGTATTTCCATCCCTGACCTCAAACTGTATTATAGAGCAAGAGTTATAAAAACTGCATGGTACTGGCATAGAAACAGAATGGGAGATCACTGGAATCTAGTAGAAGACCCAGAAATAAACCCACACCCCTATGGACACTTGTTTTTGACAAAGAAGCCAAAACAATACATTGGAAAAAAGATAGTATCTTCAACAAATGGTGCTGGTCTAATTGGATGTCTACATGTAGAAAAATGCAAATATATTCATATTTATCACCCTGAATAAAACCAAAATCTATGTGGATCAAAGGCCTAAACATAAAACCAGAAATAGCAAACTTGTTAGAAGAAATAGTGTGGAAGAGCCTTGAGCTCATTGGCACAGGAGACAACTTCCTGAACAGAAATGCCAACAGCACAGGCTCTAAGACCAACAATCCATAAATGGGACCTTATGAAAATGAAAAACTTCTGTAAAGCATAAGACACTGTCATAAGAACAAAACAGCTGCCTACAGATTGGGTCAGGTTCTTCACCAACCCTGTATCTGACAGAGGGATAATATCCAGAATATATAAAGAACTTAAGAAGTTAAACACAACAAACCAAATAATAAAAAAATGGGGTACAGAGCCAAACAGAAGTCTCAATAGAGGAACATTGAATGGCAGAGAAACGCTTAAAAAATGTTCAACATGCTTAGTCATCAGGGAGATGCAAAATAAAACAACCCTGAGATTTCACTTTATACCCATCAGAATGGCTAAGATCAAAAACTCAAGTGACAACACATGCTGGAGAGGATGTGAAGAAAGGGGAACCCTCTTCTATTGCTGCTGGGAATGTAAAGTTGTACAATCAATTTGGAAACCAATCTGGTGCTTTCTCAGAAATTTAAGAATAGTGCTACCTTAAGATCCAGCTATACCACTGATTGGCTAGCTTCAAATAGAAGGGGAGGAGGACCTCTCCTTTTAGTGGACTAGGGAAGAGGCATAGTGGAGAGAAGGTGGGAGGAGATGAGGGAGGGGGCCACAGCTGGGATTCAAATTGTAATAAATGATAATAATAACTTATGTACACCCATTAGTGAAAAACATGTCTATTAGTGCCTCTCCAGAGAAAAGAAAAAAGTCCACTAAAGGAATAGAACTATTGTTTGAAAATGCATCAGTGGTTCTGGGAATAAAAAAAGGGAGATCAGGTGTGAGTAGCAGTGAGGAAGCCATGGAAGACTTCTGAGGAAATTCATGAGGGCTTATGGAAGTATTACCAAAATATACTCTTAACCCAGGATATGAATGTTTTGTAACTGGGGCAGACAGGAGGCAGGGACAAGTGTTAGAAGCAGCTCACCTGTTAAGCTAAAAAAGGGAAGAAGAAAGGGAGAAAATGGCTTCAGTCTTAGTGTTCATTAAATGTTGGTTATTGTGGTTGTTTAGATAAGAATGCCCCCCCCCAGGCTCAAACATTTGAATGCTTGGTCACCAGGTGATGGCACTATTAGAAGATTTGGCCTTGTTGGAGGGGGTGTGGCCTTGTAAGAAAAAGCATGTCACTGCGGGTTGGCTTTGAGGTTTCAAAAGCTCAAGCCATGCCAAGTGGCCTAGTGGTTCTCTCTCTTCCTGCTGCCTGCGGATCAAGATGTAGAACTCTTGGTTCCTCTAGCACCATGTCTGCCTGCCTGCCATCTTGCTTCCTGCCATGCTGATAATGGACTAAACCTCAGAAATGTAAGCAAGCACCAATTAAATGTTTTTCTTTACAAGATTTGCTGTGGTCATGGTGTCTTTTAATAGCAATAGAACGCTGAGTAAGATAGCCATTTATACCAGCATTCTTAAACTATAAGGAGAACATAAAAGAGAAAATTCTTTAAAGGGGTTTGGGGCTAAAAAATTCAGGTAGGGGCTAGAGAGCTGGCTTAGCCGTTCAGAAGTTTACTGCTCTTGAAGAGATCATGGGTTCATTCTTCTGCATCCAAATACAAGTTCACACTGTAGTTTCAGTGAATGAAATGCCCTCTTCAAGCCTTGTGGGCTCCCGCACATGTGTGATGTACATTAACATATGCTGTCAGACACAATTATTCATTAAACAAGCAAACAAATATCATTAAAAATGTTCAGTTCCTCATAAATTTACTCTGTCATAGCATTAAAAAAATGAAAAAGTGACTAAAGCAAATCTGTCTCCATGCCCTGGAGTTTGTTAGCATGTAGGACTCTACTCACCTGAATAGTTAGGAGTGAGGATTTCAAGAGATGAGAGGTAAAACTCACAAGAAGAAGAAGAAGAAGAAGAAGAAGAAGAAGAAGAAGAAGAAGAAGAAGAAGAAGAAGAAGTAGTGGTTGAAGACTTCATTTACTGATGACATGTTCATTGACATTTGGATGTTCATGCCTCCCTGCAAACTCCTCTGTTACTATCTTCACACCAAGGAGACAATATGAGGGGAGAGGCCTCTGGAAGGTGAATAAGTCGAGAGACTCTGTATTCACATACAGCACTAACATGTTTATAAAAGAGGCCGGGTGCGGCTCACTTGCTGTTTTATTTGATATGGAGGCAGAATTTGGTCTCTATGGGCACAATAACAGGTTGCTGTCAGGCAGAAACCTGCTGGTGCCTTGAGTTTTATACTCTCCAGAGCCCAGAACTGTTATAAATAAGTGTTGTTTATAAACCATCCCTCATTTGGCATTTTTGTCAGTACAAGCTGAATAGACTAAGATACAGCTCAGGGCACTATATTAGATACTTGATCTGTGTTATTTAATCAAGGTTAAGATTAGAATCCGGAAGGTTGTCACTCACTAAGTGAGAAGTCTGCACACCAGGGAGAGCACGCAGGAGAGAGAAGCCTTTCTGAAGGAAGACATTTCAAAGGGTGAAATGTCAGATGTTACCTCAGGAGGAAGATCCAGTATTTGTTGTTTATGATGACTGCAAACATTCTTTTGTTCTTACATGGAAACATAAGCTAACAATTCTCTTTTATATTACAGCCCAGAACCACGAAATACTCTATGGTCCTGAGCAGCCCTTGTGGATTTGGAAAAGAACATTTAGTTGATTGTTGCTTCCTGTGAAAACTGATTACCTCAGACTCCTCTGCAGATCAGCTGCTGGGGAGAGACTCCAGTCATTTTCAGAAGCAGCTGTCACAGACATGAGTGAGTCACGCTGGGGAGAAAGAAGATGAAAACTAGTTCAGCGGAAGTGCTGCCTATGAGATAAGCAGTGAGGAACAACTGACCTCAAGACTCTGTAGCTTTGCCTCTTCTGTGAGTCTCAGGGTAGTTGGTTACAGACAAGAAAATTCCTATGTAATACATACTTAATTATTGTCCTTTAAAAATGGGTCTATGGTATTTTAAAAGGCCAATATTGGACTGTGTTTCATCTCTGTTAGGGAATAAAGAGTGATGCTTCTATGCCAGGCTTATTTTACTAAAGTGGATAATGTCTAGTTCCACACTCTAGTCAACAGAGTAATTTCTCTAGTCAACAGAGTAATTTCATTATTCTTTAGAGTAAATGAATAAAATTCATATGTAAATATATGTAATGCTATTATTTTGTGAGCAAGTATGACCTTGTGGGAAACACTCTGGTTAATGACATCTGTGAACTTTGGAAGTAAGCCTATACACTGGGCATACTGTCTTACAGATAGATCCCTGTGTCTTAGTGATTTTACCTGGTGCTAAGACAAAGTAGCTGACAAAGGTAACTTAAAGAGAACAGGATTATTTTGATTCACAGTTTGAGGATACAGTCTATGAAGACAGTGAGGTTCCATGCGGCAGGAGTTTGACAGAAATGAAGCAGGGTAAGGAGTGAATGCTCATGCTCAGTTTACTTTTCACTTTCTGCACTGCTAAGGACTCAGGCCCAAGAGATGATATTGCCTTCTCTTTGGATGAGTCTTTCCATCTCAGCTAATCTGATCAAGGTAATCCTTCACAGGAATTCCTAGAGGCTAATTTAATGTAATTCATGCCTCACAGGTGTCTAAAGGACTAACTCCCGAGGAAGGGGTTTTCAACCTGTGGGTCATGACCCCTTTGGCAGTCAAATGACCCTTTCACAGGGGTCATCTAAGACCATTGGAAAATGAAGATATTTACATTATGGTTCATAACAGTAGTAACATTATAGTTATGAAACAGTGAAGAAAATAGTTTTACAGTTGGGGGTCACCACAAAGTGAGGAAGTGTATTAAAGAGTCAAGGCATTAGGAAGGTTGAGAATCATTGTCCTAGGGGATTCTAGATTTTGTCAAGGTGACAATCAGCAGTCAACCATCTCATCAGACAACATGCACTACTAGCAAAGAATGTCATTGTATCCTCTATTGTATAACAACTTTAACATGTTCTAAGAATGCTTTCTCTGGTTAGTACCCAGAGAAAGATGGCTCCTCTGGCCTTTCTTAGTGTTGCCAGCTTTAGCAAAGATAGTTAGTTGAAAACTGGTCATCACTTTATGCAAAACAACACATACAATTTTTATAGACTGCCATTCAAGTCTCAGGGTCTGCAACTAGGTTTGTGAAGAATTTTATGATTCAGGTGATGGACTGACCACACACTGGATAAAGCAAATGATCACAGCATAAGGGAACCCAATGAAACTTGGTGTTGAAAATCTCCAGAAGATATTGCATATGATTAATAAATTTTGCTTTTATTATTTAGTCATGGGGGTTGATGATAGGTTCACAGTAAATGGATGTGAAATTACTATCCCCGCTTTGGCTTTTGTTAAAATATTCTCACAAATGCAAAATGGTGTCATAGTTTAAAGACCTATTCTTTCAGACATTTATGTGTTAGCTGACAAGCTCAGTGTAGAAAATAGAGCATAAAAGAAAGATTATTATTTTGTCTGCTTGACTGTGAAGTGTATTGCAGCTAAGTTACCACAGTCATAAAGAATCCTAGTTTGCAAAGTATGAGAGACTATGAAATTATGGTTTGTTTGTTTTTTGCTTGCTTGTTTTCTTGGCTTCACAGCATCAGGATCTGCTGTAGCAGAGAAGATCAGGAGAAAGTCCCTCTTAACATCCTATCAAAAGAGCAAGGCTGTTTTTCTTTTTGCTCCAGCTCATCTTCCTACAAATAAATTGTAAAGTGGCAGCAAGAGCATTGCAAATCAGCAAGTTTTCCGTCCTTTCGATGCAAATGAATGGTGAATTTACTTAATGTTGATTCATCTAACAGTTAATGTTTGGGACATTTCTGATTAATGAACTATGTTTTGTCAGACTAAATGCTTTCCTTAATCTTAATACTTCACATTATATACCACATAAAGTTTATAGGACATCTTGTTTCACTTACTTGTGTAGTAGTCATCATGGGGCCAAGTTTTTAAACAGGCCTCATCTTTGTTGGTGAGCAAAGGTAAATCAGGCATTATAAGGTAACCTAAAATTATATTTTCCTTGTATCGTGAGTTAACATAAAATGCATTAAGCAATCTTCTTCCTTGTAGATAAATGTGCTGTGGCTTAGTAAAATATAAAAGGCTTCAGATTGTCTAGCAAGTCACTTAGCCAATAACACATCCTCTCCTCCAAATAGTGAAAAATTACCACAGCTGCTGGAAAAGGTAGTAAGCTGATGAATAAGTGAATGCTTGGACCTGTGCTATATCAATAGCTGTCTCACGATGCCAAGTGAACAAGCACACAACTTCTGATAACCACAGGCTTCCCTGGGACTGAAGCTTTTCTTCCAGGTCCCACCAGATTTATTTCAAATAACTTTCATGGACTCTTGCCAGGGAACATAGATTTAGCAGTGGAGAAGGGCAGTCAAAGGCTTCAAAATATTTTGTCTCATCAAAAAGGAGGAAATCATGAAATTTGCAGGCAAATGGTGGGATCTAGAAAACATCATTCTGAGTGAAATATCCCAGAAGGAGAAAGACAAACACGGTATATACTCACTTATATAGACCTATAAGATATGATAAACATAATGAAATCTATTCACCTAAAAATGATAATCATGAGAGCAGACACGGGGTAAGATGATCAATCCACATTTAGAAAGACAGATGGGATGTGCATTGAATGTATGACAGGAGTCTACCGCAGAAGGCATCTGAAAGACTCTACCTAGCAGTGTTTCAAAGCAGACACTAAGACTCATAACCAAACCTTCGGCAGAGTACAGGGAATCATATGAAAGAAGGGGAGTTAGTATGATGGGGAAAGAATAGAAGCTCCACAAGGACCAAATATATCTGGGCACAGGGTCTTTTCTGAGACTGACATTCAACCAAGGACCATGTATGGATATAACCTAGAACCTCTGCTCAGATGTAGCCCGTGGTAGCTCAGTAACCAATTGGTTTCCCATAGTAAGGGGAACAAGGACTATTTCTAACAGGAACTCAGGGGCTGGCTCTTTGACCTCCCCACCCCCCAAGGAAGGAGCAGTCTTGTTAGGCCACAGAGGAGGACTTTGTAGACCTGATAAAACAGGGTCAGATGAATGGGGAGGAGGTCTCCCGGTATCAGTAGACTTGGAAAGGGGCAGGGTGGAGAGGAGGGAGGGAGGGAGGGATTGGGAGGGAATGAGGGAGCTGGATACAGCTGGGATACAGAGTTAATAAAATGTAACTAATAAGAAAAAAATAAAAATTTAAAAAAGAATATTATATATATATATATATATATATAGCCTCTGAGGCTCTGCCCCCAAAACAACTTGAAAACATGGAACAGGTAATGCTTCAATGCTTCTAATTTAAAATTTAAACAATACATATCCTTATAGCAATTTCAGCTTAGTCTCTTTTTATTTGGCATTTCACCCCGAGTGTGTGTATAGTATTCAGTCCATGGGGATGGTACTGTGTAATATCAGACTTGGTACTTGAGGATTAAGGGAATAGTCTTGCATTATTCTCTCCAATTGTCCATCTAACTTCCTTTCTAATCTTCTGATGGAGAGCTGGGCACTGAGAGACAATGTTAAGGTGTACACAATGAACTTATTTCCAGTTAACATCATGAAAACCCCAGTCTAAAATAAATCATGTCAAATCAACAGCCCACACTACTGTAGCACCATTAAGCAAGACCAGAATCAAAATGAATAGCTTATTGCCATTTTTTATATTTTGGCACAGAGAAGATTTTTTATCAGCATATGACTTGGAATATGAATGCACACTCACACTAGCATTTTCATTCATAAATAAGCACACCTTGCCAAGTTATTGTCATTTGTATTCAAGTTCAAATTCAAGTGTTAAGCTATATCATGGCCTAAGACCATCCATTTCTCCATCATCCTGAAGAGTTGCTTTGTTGCCTGTTCTATCTCTGACACTGCTAACACACTGATACTATTAATTTTGTATGAGATCTTTGATCCCAAAAGAGGCATTAAGGCATTAGCACTGATCTCCTATCCTTCAGCACTGCCAGTTTGGGCCAAAAGTATTGTTGAAATCTTAAACAGCCAAAAGGGTTTGTGACTTTTTGTGTTTGCTTAGATATTGAGTATGTTTAGTTCAAACTTTGTTAAAATAGTCCTCTAAATATTTAATGATGCTTGTATAATTAATATGGACTCATATTTTATAAGTTTAAATCCCTTAAGTTTTAAAAATGCATTCCTAGCTAACCAAATCCTTTCAAACTAGCTGTAAAATTATGACTCTTGCCTGTCAACATTTCTGAAGTGCTTTTGGCAATGTGAACAAACAGCAGTCATCAGGGTATTCATGAAACTTGTTCTTCAACCAAGGACTATGCATGGATATAACCTACAACCCCTGCTCAGACATAGCCCTTGGTAGCTCAGTATCCAAATGGGTTCCCTAGAAAGGGAGACAGGAATTGTTTCTGACATGAACTCAATGTCTGGCTCATTGAGCTTCCCCTTCCCCCTGAGGAAGGAGCAGCCTTGCTAGGCCACAGATAAGGACATTGCAACCATCCTGAAGATACCTGAAAAGCTAGGACCAGATGGAAGAAGGAGAGGAGGACACCCCCTCTCAGTGGACTCGGAATGGGGCAGGGAGGAGATGAGGGAAGAAGAGGAAGATTGGGAGGGAAAGAGGGAGAGGGCTACAGCTGGGATACAAGTGAATGCATAAAATTATTTAAAAATAACAAATATTAAAATAAATAAGAAATTTGTTCTCAAAGTGCGTAACTCTCTAACATCACATTAAGACAAAATTTGATTCTTTATATCATGATATATATATATTATACTTCCTTGGGGAAAAGGAATCTTTTATTTTTGTGACTTCAAAATAAAAGTAGTGTGTATGTGTGTGTGTGTATGCGAGAGAGAGAGACAGAGAGAGAGATAAGATAGGGGAAGGAGATCAAGACTTCAGTGGCTGAAGTGGGTGTTTGGGTTCTGTACTGAATTTCATTTATAATATTTAAGTAATTTTGCCATGTTAAAAATACTATGGAGTCGGACACAGTGGCACATTCCTGTAATCCCAGCACACAGGGAGGCAGAGGCAGGAGGCTCTCTGTGAGTTTGGGGCCAGCCAGGTCTACAAAACAAGTCCAGGACAGTCAGGGCTACACAGAAAAATCCTGTCTCAAAACAAACAAACAAACAAACAAACAAGCAAAAAGAATATTTTGGAAAAGATCCATACTATACTTTTGAGCTTAGTATTTTTTCCTATAAAACAAAATTCTATAGAGATTTATTCAGGTTACACTTAAAATTTTTTCTTTATTATTATTATTTATTACAACTTATTCACTTTGTATCTCAGCTGTAGCCTCTCCCCTTTCTCCTTTTGATCCCATCCTTTCTTCCTTTTCTCTCCCTATGTCTCTCTCCTAGTCCACTGACAGGGGAAGTCCTCCTTCACTACTATCTGACCCTAGCCTATCAAGTTTCATAAGCACTGTCTGGATCCTCTTTCCCTATGGCCTAGTTAGGCCAACTTGCCAGGGGGAAGTGATCAAAGAGCCAGCCACTGAGTTCATGTCAGAGACAGCCCCTGCTCCTTTTAGTAGGTAACCCACCACATGGAGATTTAACTGCCTATGGGCTGCATCTGAGCAGGGAGTCTAGGTCCTTTCCATGCATGGTCCTTTGTTGATTCCTCAGTCTCTGCAGGACCTCGTGAGCCCAGAATTTTTGGCTCTGCTGGTCTCCTTGTGGAGCTCCTGTCCCCTCCAAGTCTTTCTATCCCTCCCCACTTCTTTCATAAGATTCACTGCACTCTGCTCAAAGTTTGGACAGGAGTCTCAGCCTCTGCTTCGATACCCTGATGGGTAGAGTTTTTCAGAGGATCTCTGTGGTAAGCTCCTGTCCTGTTCCCTGTCTTCTCCTGCTTCTGATGTCTATTTTGTGTGCCTTTTTGAGTGAGGATTGAACACCTTCCCTAGAGTCCTCCTTCTTGCTTAGCTTCTTTAGGTGTACAGATTTTAGTATGTTTATCCTATATAATATGACTAATATCCACTTATAAGTGAGTATATACCATATTGTCTTTCTGCTCCTGGTTTCCTCACTCAGGATGATCTTTTCTAGTTCCCACCATTTGCCTGCAAATTTCATGATTTCCTTGTTTTTAGTTGCTGAGTAGTATTCCATTATGTAAATATATCACAATTTCTGTATCCATTCTTCAGTTAAGGAACATCTAGGTTTTTTCCAGATTCAGGTTATTCTGAATAAAGCTGCTAAAAAGAACTCAAGAAATTAAACACCAACAAACCAAATAATCTAATTAAAAATGGGGTACAGATCTAAACAGAGAATTCTCAACAGAGGAATATCCAATATCAGAGAAATATTTAAAGAAATGTTCAACATCTTTAGTCGTCTGGGAAATGCAAATCAAAACAACTATGAGATTCTACCTTACAGCCATCAGGATGTCTAAGATCTAAAACTCAAGGGACAGCACATGCTGGAGAGGATGTGGAAAAAGGGGAACACTCCTCCATCACTGGCAGGAATGTAAACTTGTAAAACCACTTTGGAAATCAAGCTGGCACTTCCTCAGAAAATTAGGAATAGTGCTGCTACAAGATTCAGCTATACCACTCCTGGGCATATACCCGAAAGATACTCAACCATACAACAAGGACATTTGCTCAGCTATGCTCATAGGGCTTTTAAAGTTAATTCTGATTTATTGGAAAGTAGAATTCTATGATATGGATATTCCACAGTTTGTCTGTTTTCTCACTGAGCTACAGATGAGATGATTTTAGATGTGGCAATCACATGCAGAAATACATACTGATCATACAGATATAAGTGTTTTATGCAGTTTTTGTGAGTGAACAGACTTCAGTTCTCTGAAAAAATACCAAGGAGGGTAAATGCTGGGTCATATTTAGTTTTTAAGAGTCAAACTTTCTGAGTGCTCAGTTTTGTAGTCAAATCACCACATAACTGAATCTTGCTGCATCATGGTCAGAACTCAGTATATTTGTTGTTTTTAAAGAACTATCATTTCTAATTGTGTGGTGGACTTAATCTCATTACTTTTCCCTGTACTTCCGTAATGGAAACTGTCTTTGAGAATTTTTGATGTTTCTAATCACCCTGAAGAGATCAGTGAGCACACCCTTTGATGACTTGCTGAGACCAATAGAGAGAATCTTGTTCTGAGAAAGGACACATCTCCCCAGATTTCTTGTTCTTTCTGTAGGTATGGCTCAGAGAGAACCTAAAGCCCAGTCACTGTCCTCCACAGCCCACAGCACTGTCTTATGGAACAATTTCCATAAAGGCCACTCTCCTATTACCTTTATTTTTATCAGTTATAACAGATTACCATTGGGTGCCAGGCTAGTTCTTATTTCTCACTTTCATTTTTGTAGGGCTCTGGGCATGGTCTGTTCTAGCTATATCTCTATCTAGGGTATAAAATACATTCTAAAATTCATTGTCCACCAATGTAAAATAGTCTCTAACTTCAGCAAGCTATAAAAGATGGTTTCTTGGTCTCCCAGAGTCCTGGGTTTTCCTGAGAATACTTCTTTGATACTCTCAGCAAGTGTACTGCTGTCTTTTTCTTCCTCAGCCTATGTATTCTTGATCATGGAGGTTGAATAAATGATGTCTTTGTCCCCTTTTCTGCTTTCATTTGTCATCTCTTCCTCATTCCTATTGGAGCAAGTACCACTTATTTTCAGTCATGTAATGACCTTGGCTACTTCCTTTATTTCTCAATGGTTTTAACTTCCAAATCATTCTTCTATTGGCTACTACTTTTGTGTTGATTCTGAATTTCATAAAAAATAAGGATGAGAATTCCATATAAGAGACAGATTTGGCTCTGTATCGCAGTGATCTGCTATTCTATTCTCCCTCTGGCTTCAACAGTAGGGCTAGACATTATCAAAGCCAACAGCTATAATTTATTCATCTTTGAACCTTTTGTGTCTTAATATCTACTTGCATCCCTTCTAACCCCAGCTCACTTAATTGAATGCACCCATTATCAGCACTTTAGTTCCATGAAACATCCCATCCTTTGATTTGATTATCTCCTTAGTGATTCTCACTTTAATATTGTAATTTCCCATATTATCTGTTATAACATTCTGGGGTTCCGTGGTTGAAGGTTGCTGAGGAATGTAAAATCATCCCTCCAATGTTTATTTAAATTCATGAACGTAGCATTTCAGATGTTTGCATTTGGCATGTAACAATGGCATAGTTCCTTAGTATATTGGTTACAACACTTTCTTTTTTATGAAATTTCTGAGACTTGTTCACAGACCCAGACTCTCAAGTGATGACCTGTTCTATTTCCCGAAAACATTGAAACTACCTAAATGAAAATTTCTAAAGATAACCACTACCCTGTTACCTTTCTAAGAGAACCTGCTTTTTATATTCTGCACTTCATTGTCATCTAAATTAAAACATTTTTCCATATTTAATTCCAGGACTTCAATCCTGCAGCTGAGTAATTCCAGAAAATATTATTATTTTTTCTTTTTATTATTAATTATATTTTATTAATTCTGTATTCCAGCTATATCTCACTCCCTCATTCCCTCCCAATCCTACCATCCCTCCCTCATCTCCTCCCTGCCCCTTTCCAAGTCCACTGCTTGGGGAAGACCTCCTCCCCTTTCATCTGACCCTGTTGTATCAGGTATCCAGAAAATATTCTTACATCATCATGCTTCCCTCTGTGTTGAATTACTTCTAACAAAATAGCACTGTGTTACTATTTTATCATTTTAAGCAAAATAAAATCATCCAGGATCTATTGACACTCTCTGCTGCCAATTTCTGCTCCACTTATTCGTTCGTAGTTTCATTTTGTGATGCTGTGATAAAATACCTTGACAAAAGCAATTTCGGGATTAGGCATTGAGTTTAGCTCAGAATTCCAGGTCACAGCCCATTACAGAAGGGAAGTCAAGGTGGTAGGAGCTTGAGGCAGTTACACGACAACCATATGAATAGAGTGACCTGGCCTGGTAGATCTCTGCAAAGACGATGGTGCCAGCCACAGTGGCGGGTCCTTCCACATTTAATAACACCGACATTCCCCAGAGCCCTCTCTTAGGTGATTCTATGTCTCTCAAGCTGACAGTTATTACTAACCATCTTGCTTCCGGAACACAGCATCTTAAGAGTTGTTGGTAGTTGAAATCTCAGAGTCATCTCCTTGAAAAATCTTTTGTCTATTGACAACTTTATGACCAACATCCCCAGGCCTAAATATAGATCAGAAAAAAAAGTATAAACTACTTTTTTTTTAATGAGTGGATTATTTTTGCATGGGGGGCTTTAGAAATTCCAAAACAATTAGGTTTCTCTTTTGCATAGTTTTAGAAAAGGGGGCATTCGATTAAAGGTGATAAATTGAAAGAGGGACTTAGTTTCTTGTTTAGATTCGTCTCTGATTCCTTTACCTCCTAATACAGAAAAGACATCTGTCATCTGAGAGCCTTTAGTGCCCTCCCTTCCCCAGTGTTATGATCTGTTTCAAGGAGAAGATAATAGCAAGACACAGAGTAACTCCTACTCCTTTTTCATGAACCAGGCACCATAGTGTGGGCAGTAGCCATTGCCCTCATCAAAGATTCCCAGCACTTTCACACTGTTAAAAATATGGCCAATTCTGTGCAGCTTGGGGTTTTCCTCCGATGTTTAAAATCTCTCCCTTTAGTGTCTTTTGCTAGTTGTTCCACATCTCACACTTCAGCAAATATAGTTTGGAAAGAGGTGAATTTTCTAGATAAAACATAGACCAACATAGAGTGTTTTTCAACAGCAACAGGATCTTGCTAAGTTATCTGGAGGGAAACAACAACAACAACAACAACAACAAAAAAGAAGTAAGCAAGCAAACAAACTAAAATCCCACGAAATGAAATCCTTGTCTCTCTGCCTTTCTATTCTCTCCAATAAGAGGTTGATTACTATGCTGGTGAGGTTTTATTTATTTATTTATTTTCAACATAACACAAACTAGAGTCATGTGGGAAAACGGAATCTGACTTGAGAAAATGCCTCCATCAGATTGCCTATCGACAAGTGTATGGTATGTTAATTAAAACTATAATGAATAATTTAGATAGATTGTGTAATAAAGCTATCAGTATTAATTCTTTGATTTATAGCACTTCTCTGTTTGCAACTCAAGGTCAGAAATATCTGGAAAAAAAGCAATATTTAAATATATTTATGATGTTTGCCACAAAGAGAATCATGGTAGCTATTATGTAAACGGAACTCACCATATTCCATTTCTTTTGTTTGCTTGTTTGTTTGGTTTAGATTTTTTGTCTGTTTGTTTGTTTTGAGACAGGGTTTCTCTGTGTAGCCTTGGCTGTCCTGGACTTGCTTTGTAGACCAAGCTGGCTTCAAACACACAGTGATCTGCCTTCTTCTGCCTCCCTGAGTGCTGGGATTAAGAGTGTTCACTAGCACACTCGGCTATATTAAATTTCTTTATGTTTAAGTGAAGTATGTATTATGTAGGGGGATAGCTTTGATAGCTGAATTTGTGACTCTGACAGAGGTATTGCTGCACTGGGACCAGAGTACCTGAGCCTCACACTATTAGTGACCACAGGCAACTACATCATTGATGTAGGAGTTAATTGCAAAAATGGATCACCTAACTTCTTCAGACACGCCAGACCAGAGCAGTATGAGAGAAAACTTTTCACATTATTACTGATAAATGATGTTCATCAATTTCCAATGGAAATTCAAAAAGTCAATAGATGAATTGAATTAAAAAATTATTATGCAAAGGTTTGAGGGAGGCATTCATCTCCTCTCTTTTGGCAGCACAGAGGTGATACAAAGTGAGAATTTGGATATAAAGACCTACAATAAGTATTTCTCCTGTTATATCAGAGAATAAAGCATGTACTCACAGGATCTACCTAGTGCATTAATAGAAATCATAGGTTTTATGGACAGTAAATTAACTTAGAGAACAGAGAAGTTTATTGTTACATGTTCCCTTTCTGGCATACTCCCAGATTTACATTAAGCTATCAGTAAATATATCTTGATAAAAGAAATACCAGGCATGTTCAGGCTAGTCATAGAGTCACAAATCTTACAACTAGAAAGGACCACATTTATCTAGCTGTGTCAGCCAATAATGCTTAACCTTGGTTGCTTAATTGAAAAACTTGGAGAGCTTTTAAAGAATGCTATGATTGCAACTCACTAGCAGTGGTGATGATATTGATTTGGAGTAAAGCTCAGCATGCCGGACTGTATAAAGTTTCCAGTTATTTCATGAACACAAAAAATGGATTATAAGTTATACAATTTCATCGGGAAGCAATCACAGGAAATCAGCTTGTCAAAGGTCACCTATCATATTCGTTCCAGAATACTGCTGGAGTCCAGCCTTCAGACATAATGGAACAGAGAGCTTGCACTGCTCTGAAAATTGTTCATGTGAGAAGATTTTGCACACATAAACCTAGCTCCCTGTCACAGGAGAGGGGTACTGTAGTTACAGAGGTGCACTTCCATGTGTGTGTTTCTCTGTGTTCCTGCGTAGAAACTCAGGCCCTCGTGCTTGCATAGCAAGCCATTGCACCAACTCCTCTCTGATTTTACTCTCTGCTTTGCAGTTATAGCCATGGTTAGAAAATGCACCTGCTATGAGTTTATCCTTGCTACATTTGTTAACATTAATTTCATGGACTGCAGTGTAATCCTTTCAGGTGAATGCCTTACCTGTATTTGGGACAAACTTAAAATGTGCAACAATTCACTAGAATGTTTTATAAATATTCCCATGGCCCATTTTATGCTGTTTCCACATTGATTACTTTTTGTCTTTACCATCTATCTTTTATTGAATATTTCATATTTCACTAGCATCATGCTCAGGAGTAGTTTCCCAATGTGAGGAAGACATAAACTCCAACTTGTCTCCATTTTAGGACCAGGCCTGAGTTAAAAGAAAAAAAAAAGTCATCAGTCCCAGAAAGTAGCTTGACTGGCATGGACCAGTCCTTGGGCTCAATCTCCAACTTCCTCTCAAATACAATTCACAAGAGAAGTGACTCATTCTGAATGAACCTTCATGAGCCACAGACTTTTACTTGTTTCCATTACCCTCTGTTGTGCTTAAAATAGCTGGAAATCAGGGAGGTTTACCGTTTGCATTTTTGCCTAGAGCTACATCTACCAATTTCATTATTTGTTCTGTGTGGCATGGAGGTAGTTCAATTACCTTGCTCAGTGATTTTAATGAAAGGAGGTGAACATCTAGAGGAATGTTCCCCTCTCCTAAAAATTAAGAACATAATTTACTGTGTTATACCACTCCTGGGAATGCACGTGAAGGAAGCTGAGACATTTGTGCATATACCTTTGTAAGTGCACTACTGTTCGTGATTGTCAGAACACAGAGCCAGGAGATAAATGGGTAAGTGATACAAACAAAATAGAGTGTCACTTGGGCAGGAAGAGAACAAATACGACATTTGCCAATGGATAGCACAGAGGTTATTGAAGTTAAGTGAAGTAATCCAGACAAGTGTCATATTTTCTCTCATATATGGAACACACACACACTACATGTATATATCTCTCTCATATATGGTATGGAACACATATACTACATATATGCACATATGTATACATAGATGCATACACGCATATGTATATATAGTGTATGGTGTATGTATATACACATATACATATCTACATATATATATATATGGGTATAAATGTTATATGCCTATATGTATATGCGTCTATTCATATAGGAGATGAAAACAACATGGTGTCTCTTTCTTGAAGCTATGAGGGCTGGCGAGAAGGGAAGTGGCCACAGAAGTGGGTAATGGGGAGTAAATATAGTCCAAGGGAATAACACACTTGAATAAACTGTCATTGCAAAATCCACTGCTTTGTACAACTTATTTACATTAGAAAAACATTTCAGAAAAAGAACAATGTAAATGTTAAGAAAATATTGTGATTAGCAAACAAATAGAATATATGGTAGTGCTAGATATTGTGGAAGTAATTTCCTTTTTTTTCTTGTCATTAAGATTAAACTTCTGAAAGGAAAAAGAAGGAATAATGAAATGGAAAGGAAAGAAAAGTGAATTAGAGAGATAAGTGAGGAGAAGATTAGAAAGCTTAGGGAATGTTTAAGTACCTGTTTTGACGGACTTGGTTTTTGTGATGAAAAGTCACATCCACAGGCAGCACATGCAGCTATAGAAACTGCTATCTACTTCTGCTACTTAAAACCTGATGTGAGCATTGCAGTGGCAGCAGTTGCTATGCTACTTCTTTTGCATGACAGAGCAACGACACAAGATCCAGGAGAAAAGCGAATCAACTCAGAAGAAAAGCTGGGACAGCAAATCTGTAGTCAAGAGTGGTCCTCCTTCTTTTCCAGTTGGAGTCCACAGCCCAAAGACCTTTTGTAGAAGCAAAAGGTTGAGGTCAAAAGGAGTAAGGAGAGTAACACACAGGCTTTCCTGTTTAGCTTGTTTTATGCAAAGGAAAAGTGACATTTTTCTTTTCTTCATGCTTTGCTGACAAGAGGTACTAGGGAAATCTGAAGGAAGCCTCCACCTAAGTTAGGTTTCTATTACTTACACTGACTAGAAGTCAGGCCCAGTTCCTCCTTGATGACTGGATTTCAAAGGAACAGCTCAGAACACTGAAAGAAGACAGCCTGGGTTGTTAAAAAAGGTGAGTCAAGTAAAACATTTATACCAAAAAGAAGCAGGGAGAGGATTTTGAGATAGTCATTCTAACAAAAGGGAAAGGAGACTCTTGGAGTCAAGAAAAAGTCTCACAAACTCAGCCAAGATGCAGAAACTATTAATCTGAAGCCAACTCTGACTTCAGGTTGAAATTTACATTCCTTCTGATCTCAGTTTGCCCTAGGATGAGAGTAAACCTTTATTTTCTATATACCTGAAAATATTAGCTAAAAATGATCACGGTCAGAATATCTTTTTTTTTTTTTAAGAAACTTATCTTTTATTCTTAGTCTAAGTGACTATACTTTCTGCCTCTCAATTAAACTTCCTTAGGTTGATTGACAGGAAAGTATCAGTTCTTTTGGCAGAGAAACCAAAAAATCCCATCCATTATTAAGAGATAGTTTTTGATGACCCAGACAGTAAAATAATCACTGTAGCACATTTCACAAATCTGTTAACTCAGCCGTTAGTGACAACATTGCAATTATACTCTCCAATATGAAGTCCTGTCAATTCTTTTCACACTTCTTCCCCAGTATCTCTATTCCTGTTCTTTTGTAGATAACTATATATATTTTTTGAGTAAAAATTGGAAGTATCCAGAGCAAAAAAATAATTTTAAGGTCACTTGAAGTCATCTAGGTTTGAAAAACAAAAACAAAAACAAAAAAACAAAAACCAAACCCTTATAACTCATATGTCAGGGTTCTGTCATAAATTTTCATATAGCTTTCTTAAACTTCTCTGCAGGCATCTATGCTTGGGCTTGCAGTGCACATGAAGGTTTTTTTTCAAATAATAGGTAGGAACCTGGGGTTTGAGGAGATGGCTCAGCTGTTAAGATCACTGGTTGCTCTTCTAGAGGTTTCAGGTACAATTCCCAGCACCCACCCACAGGATTCACAACTGTCTGTAACTCCTGTTCCAGGGAATTTGCCCCTCTCACACATGCAGGCAAAACACCAATGTACATAAAATAAAGATGAATAATTATAAAAAGTAAGTAGGAACCTGATTGCAAAAGAAAGAACCCTTGCAGAACAAGATTTTTTTTCTGATTTTAATTCTCAGATTTTAATTTCTTCCCTGGTAGGAAAAATCAGCTCAAAATTCACCCAAATAGTAGACCCCCCCCCCAGGCTAATAAAAATGTTACCTGCTTATTTGTACCAGGTGCCTTCTGTAATGAGTTTAAGGTAATTGATTGTCATCTGTCCTTCTTCCATGCCCCTTCAGATTCTTGATGATTACCTGCAGCTATGGAGAGAAAATTTAGAATTAATCCTATATGTAGGAGCATTCTAGGAATTCCTACTACTATTTAAAATTAATCTTTACAAGCTGCTAAGGAAATAAGATGGCTCCAAAGAGTGAAGGGTTTGTGTTTTATTTCTAGTATATGGAAAGACTAGCACTATCTGAAATTGATCTATATATGGCCTATCAAGGTTATTTGTTGCTGTGGCATAGTCATCAAAAGAATAACGTCAGTCAGCAGCTCTTTTTTCCTACATCAATAATCAGTTTTTCAGGAAATGTATATAAGAAAAGAATCTATTTTCTTTGGAATTTAAAACAGAAATTTAAATAAGATATATGTTTTTTACTCATGTTGGTTTTCAAAGGAGAAATGTCATAAACATCTTCATTGTGGCTTTAGGAGACTAAATCAGATGTATTTTATGACTTGGCATTGTTCCTTCTGATTCAGAACAAATGAGAGGAATTACTTCAATTAAAAAAAAAGGTTTGAAAAATTGGAGGCTGATAACCATAATCCCTCAAATCTAGGAACCAAGAAAAAGTAAATTTATGTGATAAAAGCCATGGATGTAGTTCCTATCTGATGGAGCATCCTACAGTCACAGTAAGGCTGTTACTTGTGTTTAAAGAACAGAGAAGTTTGTTGCATCCAAAATCATTGTCAGAACTCAGAACTGAAGCAAGCAGCAAAACTGTGTGATAAGAAAGCATGGCTATATTGTCTTCTTCTGTGGCCTGGTAAGGCTGCTCCTCCCTCAGGGGAAGGTGATCAAAGAGCAGGCCAATCAGTTCACAGTTCAGGTCAGAGACAGTCCCTGTCCCCATTACTATGGAGGCGACTTGGATACTGAACTCCCATAGGCTGCCTCTGTGCAGGGGTTCCAGGCCATCTCTATGAGTGGTCCTTGGCTGGACTATCAGTTTCAGAAAAGACCCTTGTGCCCAGAACTGATGAGACCTGATAGACTAGGGTCAGAGGAAAGGGGAGGAGGACCTCCTTTTTCAGTGGACTGGGAGAGGGACATGGGTGGGGAAGAGGGAGGTTGGAATCAGGAGGGGAGGAGGGAGGAAGGTACAGGGAGGATATAAAGTGAATAAACTATAATTAGTAAAAATAAAAATAATTATAAGTAAATAAATAAAAAGAAAGAAAGCATGGAACAGAAAAAAATGCTCCTCAAGCAAAGGAAACTGAAGAATAAGAGTCATGGAGGAAGGAAGACTAATGTGTTGAACGTTCATTCAGTTGAAGGTCCATTGTGAGCAATGGACACAATTGAAGGGAAGTGAGAAATATTATCTAAAGGCAACTGAAGAATGCCAAGAGCAGGAGAAACAGTCTTCCCCAGAGAAGGACCTCCAAATTGGTTATCCTATACCAAGCAGTCAGCCCTGAAATCATTTACATATGAGTGACATTAATTATCCAGACTGAGAAGGTTATAATTATAAATTTATTAGCATATATACATGTATATGCAACAGTTAGAGAAATAGAAGCCATGAATTTGTTAGAGGGGGAGCAAAAGAGGACATGAGGACATGAGAAGGGATTGAGAGAAGAAAGGGGAGGAAAATGATGTAATTGTATTTTAATTTTATTAAATATTTTAAATTATTAGAAGGGCTCCAAAGAGAGGAAGTAAAAATTGTCTAGTCAGTTTAGCGTAAAATAGCCCCTCAAAAGTATGAACAGTCTCTTCCTTGGCTACAAACTGTAATTCCTTTGGTTCTTTCAGCAGCCTTAGCCTTGCCAGGAGGTGGAGATACCAAACATACTGAAGAGGAAATTGTCTCCAACTGTTCCAGGGTTAGAGGCTGAAGATGCCCGAAAAGGGGCGGGGGGGGGGGATTGGTTTTCTTTATTTCTTTTTTCCCAAACTAGAATCCGTGCGCAGGAAGCTATACCGAGGACATGGCCGGAACTGGGAGATACCTGGACACCCGCCATGGGAGCTTGACTGAGTGGATCCTCTCTCAACACCTTTCACTCAGGAATGTCTTTTTCATTGTTAAGCCATGAGGCTCAGCTTCCTCTTCCCCGCCCCCTCCTCTGCCTCCAACCCCTCAGGCTGCACAGGAGTTTAGCCTTCCTTCTCTTAGACTTTCTATTATAAAAGCTTCTTTTCAAAACCCACTCTTGGTGTTTGCGAGATCCGCCGGTATCTGTGGAATGTTTGAAATCCTAGCCCCAGGGGAAACACAATAGTAGCTGTTGCTCACTCTCTAGGACAAGGTGGCACCCACAGGAGGCGGAGTTTGTGGCCCTTCTTATTCTGCATTGCCTGCCTCAGTAAGCAAGCAGCATATTGAGGAGCTACCCAGGCACAGGACATACTGTAGAGTTTAACTTCCAAACTTGTGGTTTGCAGCTTCGTAGGGTGTTGTATAACTGAGTGCGGGAGTTCTGAAAAAGTGGGCAACTGTTGAAGGTTTCTGAACGGGCAGTCCAAAGCATCAGTTGAGAATCATATGCATGCCGCCGCATGGGAAGTGTTTGGGGCAGCACTCACCCATGGTGCAGTGTGATTTCACTGCAGCCTTGGTTTTGAACACACAGCATATATACTTTGCGTTGTGCGGGCCATCACAGGCACAGTAGCAAGGAGCTCGCTGAGGCAACGTCATTCAGATTCCACACTTCGTATGCTAAGAATGGCTGTTTATTACTGTAATGCAGCATTTTTCTGCTCGTACGGAAACGCAATGGCTTAAATCCAAAGAACGATTACCTTTAACACTTTCTTAGACAATCTCTCAGAATGTATCAAACTGATATATCTTTAGCAATATTAAATATTGATTATCTGTCTGTTCTTATTGGCTTTGCACGCTGTTGGGTTAGAGCAGAACATTTTTGTATAGTCCATACTGGACTTTAAGAACAACAGGTCTCTACTCACCTCCTTCCCCTTCACACTCACTTTAGCTGTCACTGTTCCTGGATACAGTTTTACTTCTACTCTCATGTCATATAGGCACGTACTATTTCATGTATCTCTAAAATCTAGGAACCACAAATGAGAGAAAACGTATAATATTTGTTTTTCTGAAACTGACATAGTTACTGAGTGTGATTGCACTCATTCGCATCCATTTTCCTGCAAAGGACAACTTTATTTGTCTTTATGCCTGGAACAATGTTCATTGGGCATGTGTGGCACATTTTCTTTATCCATTCCCCCCTTCCTGAACACTTTGGCTCATTCCGTTTCTCAGCTACTCTGATTAATGCTTAGATAAATATTGGTGTCCATTACTTTTGTGCTATGGTTACTTGGGTTTCATTATTTAAATTCCAAGGTTGGATATTTCATAGTAGGATGAATATATTTTCAATTTTTATTGTTTGAGTAACTTTCGTCCTTATTTCCATAGCGTCCTAACTTGTTCACATCCCCACATCACCAATACGGAAGGACTCACTTTTGCCTACATACATGCTCGCGCGCCCACACCCCCATACCCCCCCCCCCCTACAATGATCTTTTGGAACAAGGCTTTTCTGTGTAGCATTGGCTATCATGGACTCCCTTTGTAGACCAGGCTGTTCTTGAATTCACAGATTTGCCTGCCTCTGCCTCCCTGAGCCACCACACGTGGTTTAATCTCTTCTATTTTAATTGCAGTGAAAGGGCATCTCAATACAATTTGAATTTCTCTGATATCTAGCACATCCATGTGATTAGTGTGCAAATATGCTTCTTGGAATACAAAACAGTAAAATCATATGTATACCAAAGAATTTTTTTAAATGATGTTTATTAATAGTAAAATTTGATTTCTATACCTACTTCATATACCTACATTCTTTGGGTCACATAACAACTTCATAGGTGAAAGGGATCATAAATGGAAAAGATTTACCTGACGTGAACTGATTCAGGCACTTATGTTTTGATTGTCAATTTTGTGAAGAAAATATGAAGGAGTGTTCATAGTAAATTAAGTAAGTGAAATAAAGAGATATACAATCATTACCAACATAAAAAGACTGTGACTTGAAGTCAATAGAGAGTATTTTAACAGGAAGAAGAACAGAACTGGGGTAGGGGTAGAGTTGGGGTAGTGTTTGGGTGTTGGATGAGGGGATTACAACAAATGTTTTAAATTTCATCATGAATATAAATCTCTACATGTGTTTTATTAATGAAAGTACAAACATAAAAGCATTTAAAAATATCCTTTCCATGAAAATAACAAAACAATTTGTTTTAAAAAAATGAGCTGAGTCAGTTTCATCAGGACTGTAAAAGCTAACTAAAAGCTTGCAGCTGTTAAAGAGGAAATTTCTCAGGAATAATTGTGCCGTTGGTAATTGTGCAAGCGATGCAGTGGTTTAAGTAATTCTCCTGCATTTAGGCTTTCAGTCACTTTAAAACAGGATTTGTCCAGAGGGGCAGCATCTTGAAAGCCATTGGAAGGAGCAGAAGCAAAGCTTATGCAATTCATTTGCAGAGAATTATCATCATATTATGAGGTCCGAGAATCTCTAAAGGAAGACCCCAGACTCTAGTAGTATGTGAAAGCAAAGAGTATTTATGCTGCAGAGAGAACCAGCATTTTGTGGTCAATCACTAATTCAATTGGATACAGGGAGAGAGAGGAGGAAGAAGGGAATAGATCTTCATCCATCAGTGTTTAACCTACTGTGGGCTATTGTTCTTGTTGCCACTGCTGTTATGGCCAAAATACTTCTTGGAGTTCAGAACATAACAGAATGCAGAAATAATAATGACCATGGTGGTGGTGATAATATGAAGGAGGGGAAAAAGAGGAGGAGAGGGAGAGGACAGAAATTTTCTCCATTTCCTGTACCTGTTGACAAACCTGTGAACGCACATAAGCTCCTCTATTGAATTCAATACTTGCTTTTAGGTTTCACCAAAAGTTATAATTAAAGTTCAGGATACTAGGAAAGAAAGGGAAGCAAGGAAACTAAAATCTAAATGGTTACACAGCACTGGAGTGACAGTTACTTTGAACTGTATTTCTCTTCTCTGGCTTTCCTGTGTTACAGACTTTTACTGCTTCAAACCTTCTATCAGTGTTTCATAGAGGCTCAATGAAGGGATGGACAGAAGGAAAGGTGAGAGGGTTGGAAGGATGGAAAATCTTTGACATTATAGGCTTTCTAAAGTATTTTTGTTTCTAGGTACATTAAATATTTGAATCAGATGAAGCTAAATCTTTGTCACATCAATTAACAATGAAAAGCACAAATATATTAGGTCATGATATTAAAATCATTTTTTATTTTCCATTTGCATCAAAATGTACTCATAGAACTTTGTGATATGTTTCTTTTTGGGATAGATAATAACACAACTGACATTTCAATTGTCAACTCTACTAGAGAAACCAAACAAATGGACGTTGTCTACCACACAGAGGTGAATAATGCTAGTATATTTTGAAACTTGTCTGGCAATAAATTATATTCTTGGCCATTCCAGAACACTATGTACAACTGCACTTAAGCTTATCATATTCTCCCAAATCAATGACTAGCTGGAAATTTTACAGATTGTTTTTTTAGGGGTCTGTAGACATATGATTTGTAGTCACATCAACTTTTGTCTTAAAGAGGAAAGTTTTTTTTTTTTTTTTTATCAGTTGGCATATGACTTGCCAAAGGCAACTTTGTGATTTTATTCTATGGGCAATGTCAGTATTTAGAATGGGAGAAGAGCTACATTTTCTCTCTCTTCCCCAGGCCAGAGAGTTAATGCAACTGAGATTAAATTAGAGAAATAAATTATAAATGCTGTGGCCTAGAGGGATATTATGACGTAGGTTGATTTAAGTGCTGTTTCATGTCACCTAAATGTACAAGGAGGTCAACATATGAAAACAAATAAAGTGGTTAGAAGAAAGGGTGCACTCTATATAATGTAAACGAGGGCATGCTCAGGAATGTCCGGGAGGCTGCCAAAGTAGATCTCTCAGTTATTTCCTTTTTGAGTAAATGAAAATTTGGACAGTTAGTTCTTCAGAATCACAAGGATGATGATGATGACTACTGAGTGTTGGGTGCTTCTTAACTCTTCTTGGTGGAGTAACTATCTGATTCTGTCTACAATACTGGGTTTGCAACAACTCACACAGCTATAGCTTGGGGATAGTTATCTGACTGATTCTTAAATCCTTGATCTTTCAGCCATTTTCTGGAACATGATGGCATTTGTTCTCTCCCCTAAAAATAAATATATTGAGATGCGAGAATGGAAAAGTAATCTTGAATCAAAGAGAGAAAGGAAATGTGGGAATGATCTAGCTGTGGGGATATTTTGGTCAGTTTCCAATAAGGCCAAAACAGGGAGAACAAAAGGCCTTGGTGTCAAAAGTTATCATGAAGCATCTAAAGGCCTGGGGTTATTTCCGATGCATTCCAAAGAATATCATCTCTGCCAAAATTCCTAAAGTATTCATTTTATTATTTTTATGATGTTACTTCTCAACCCAAAAAGTGTTTCATATACACATTTGAGTTTCACAAGTTTTTGAGGATCTGAAACTTGTAATATAACTTGTAACGTAACTCAAGCTTAATGTGACAATACTAAGAATGTAAGTCCAAACAATACTTAGTAGTATTTCTAGTAGCCTATGCCTATCTACCATTTAACCTGACCAGAAGGCTTGAATGAACATACTGAACAAGATCAACAATTCAAACACCAGTGGGAAATTATAGTTGAGAGAAAACAGCATATTTAAGTGCTGTATAGTCTGGACCTGGTACAAGGAGAGACAGTTTTGATTAGTATTTTGATCTAACTTGATCCCCACAATTTCTTTAGAAATGTTTACATTGTCCTGTGGGTTTTAAACTTTTAATGTTATGTGAAAAACTAGGCTTACCTTTTTTTTCCCCGCTTGGAAATGGTATTTCTCAAGTGGCCTTACAGGTGTTTTGGATATAAGAGGAAGCATTTTTTTTGTCTTTTTTTTTTTTTTCTTTAGAGCTTAGCAGATCTAAAAATAAACAAACCTTGACAACCATTGTTTCCCTGTTATTTTGAGAGACATGTTTGGAGATGAATATCTGCATTTTTTTAAAAAAATAAAGAGGGTTTAATTTAGCTTATAATTCCATTTTATTGTCCATCACTATGATAGGTTTAAGCAAGTAAACTTTAAACCTTTAGCCTTATCACATCCATAGTCAAGGGCAGAAAGAAATAAATGTGTGTTTCCTTACTATTCAACTCATTGTATTCACTCTTATACACTCTTATCATCCAAGGGGTGATGCAACATACAATAGACCAGATCTTCCCATATCAATTAATATAATGAAGAAAATTTCCCACAGATATGTGCACAGGCCAACCTAAGATAGATTATCCTTCATTGAAACTCTTTTTCCAAGTAGATACATGCCTTCTCTAAAGAATACTTTTATCCCACAACTCAAGAAGCAGATGCAGGTGGATTTCTGTGAGTTTGAGGCCAGCCTGGTCTGCAGAGCTAGTTCAAGGACAGCCAAAGCTAAACACATATTTATTATATATAAATAATATAAATTTATTTATGTATCCATTTATTTCTTGTGTATATTTGTACTTGTGGAAATAAGTTAATGTGTTGGTTCTTTCTTTCTACTCTCTTGGGACCGAGGAATGCACCTCAGGTCACTGAACTCAGTGGTAAGCACCTTTCTTTAACAGCCCCATTTTTAACTTCTTACACTTGTAGAAGGAGGTTCAGGTACTATGTACACTAGTAGTTTTCAGTGTGAAATGTGGAGAAGGGGGTCAATTAGGTAATTATCTTTCTAGACAGGAAATAATAGACTAGTGGTGGTGGTTGTGGAAGGAGATATCACTGTCAGAGTGTGTCTGTTGAAACAAAGAGGAAGCAGTTTTCTAAAGTCTGAGACGAATGAAAACATTTGCTTGAGAACAGTGCAGAAGGTAGATTCCCTGAGAGCATTGCACTGAGCACAGGGCAGGTTCATGAATGCAGGCCCAGACAACAACATGGAGAGCTGCATGTGACTGTATGACATTGCATGACAGCAAGAATCTATCCTCAAGCAGGGCAGTAAAACAATGAAATTTTCTTCACCAAAGAATTTACCTTTTTTTTTTTTGGTACTTGCAAGAGTACAAGTGTTCTGTGGCATTTGAACAGATAAAAAAGAAAGAAAGAAAGAAAGAAAGAAAGAAAGAAAGAAAGAAAGAAAGAAAGAAAGAAAGAAAGAAAGAGAAAGAGAGAAAGAAAGAAGAAAGGAACCAGGAAAAAATGAAAAAGTAGAGCTAAGCTGTTCTGAGCTATGATTTTCAGAAATTAATATTGAAAAATGTCAATGATAGGAACAAAACAACACATATTTGATAAATCTTGTTTTTTTTTATTTATTTTTTTTATTTTTGTCACTCTGGTTTTTATTATTGTTGTTGTCTTTTTTTGTTGTTGTTGAGAATTTTTTTTTATTAATTACACTTTATTCATTTTGTATCCCCCCATAAGCCCCTCCCTCCTCCCCTCCCAGTCTCACCCTCCCCCCAGCCCTTTCTGCATGCCTGCCCCTCCCCAAGTCCACTGATAGGGGACATCCTCCTCTTTTTGAATTAAGATGCTCTGAGTAATTCAGGAGCACAGTGTTTGTGCAAAAGCTTTTTGCTCCATTTGCTCTGGCTTTCATTTACTGAATAATTGAGGACCCACTTAAGCCCAGAACTGTGCTAGCCACTGAGATAGCTGTGAGGCACTCAGATGGAACAGTCCCACCAAGAATAGCATACAAGTTTCATAACATTTTTATTGAACTGAACTTTTTTCTCTCCTCTTCCCCTCCTCAAATACCTATGAATTTATTAACGATGTTTAATTTTCAGAACGTTATTTAATTTGGACCTTTGTGTTTTTGTTGTGTTCATGTCTATGACTTCATGTATGTGCAAGTGTGCATGCTAGGGGGTGGACATGCATGAAGAAGCCAGAGTTCATTGTTGAGTGAATTCCATCATCACGTGTTGTCTTATGTTTTGAGACAGTCACTCACTGAATGTAGAGATCACATATTGTGTAAAACTTTCTGACTGGCCATGTGCAAGGATCTTTCTGCCTCTGTGTCTACAGCTCTAGGATCCTGGGCACACTCTCACATTGGGCTTTTTACATGAGGCTTTTTACATGCTCAGTTCCTCATGCTTACATGGCAGGCACTTTACACATGGAGTTGTCTCTCCACTTCCCAGTCTATAGATTGGTAAATCCTATTTGTGAAAGTTGCTCTGGCTACCTGACTTGCAGAATTTAAACTTTAAGAAAAACTTATTTCCTGATTTTATGCATTACTAAGAGCATTCTAATAATGTATGACTCACAAGGAGCTTGATGGCATGAAAAAAAAATAAAAAAACAAGCTCACAAAAGCTTTAAATCAGAGTTGTACATGGTGGCACATGGCTTTAATCCCAGCACTCAAGGAGGCAGAAGCAGGTGGACTGATGTAAGTATAGGCCAGCCTGGTCTATAAATAGAGTCCAGACAGCCAAGGCTACACAAAGAAAATCCATCTTGATAAACCAAACCAAACAACAACAAAATAAAAGAGTGTTATACCAGGACTGGTTTCTCATTTTATTGTTTTCTTTATTTATAACTTGTCTTTCTCCTCAATCTTTTTTTCAGGATGCTCTCTCTCTCTCTCTCTCTCTCTCTCTCTCTCTCTCTGTGTGTGTGTGTGTGTGTGTGTGTGTATGTGTGTGTGTTAAGAAACAGTTATCTGGGGCAGTGGCAGCAACACTGAAGGCCTGTGGAGTAGAGGTGGAGAGGCATGGGGCTGATCTGAAGGGAGTAAGCTCAGGGAGCAGACAGCATGCCAGGCTGGAAGAAAAACATAGTCATTTGCTTGCAGGCATAGGAGCATGAGAGAAGTCAGTATTGGAGATTTGATGGTGCCATGAGGCTACGGTGGGGAGAGCAATCCTGAGATGACCCCTAATGTGGTGCCACATGGCACAGGCAGGGTATAGCAGTCTGAGGACAACCCCAGACACCCAGAGGCTCAAGGCACTACTAAGATGAGCAAGTAAGTGGTGGAGAAATGGAAGAGAAAGAGAAGCAGAAGGATGTGTGTGCAAAGAGAGGCAGAACTGGAGACTTGAGGGTAGTGGGAACAGTCTTATGTGACTAGCCAGTGATGCCACCTGAGGCCATGATGTGGTCTTGGCCTGTGGTCCTGCTTTAGCAGTGGTCTTTTACCAGTAAAGGCCAGACAGATGTCCCTTGTCTGTGCAGAACTGTCCCCATCTTTTACCCCTTATCATGGAATGCCTGACCCTGAAGTCTTGAGAGCCGGAGAGCTGGCCCCACCTCTCGGCATCTGGTCCACACCTTGCTCAGTAGAGCCTGCCCAGGTTGCAGGGAGTGTGAATGAGCCAGCCAAAGGATATGCGTACAGGAGAGCCAGAACTGCCACTCATCTGCCTAGCAGTAGTTTAGGTGAGGGAAAGATGCCCTCCTGCTCCCTTTACCCCTCACTACCTGTGGCAGGATGAGAGAAGGAGGGCTGTCCCTGTCCTCACCAGGTGTAGCGTTTGTGAAAGTGGGTCCTGAACCTCATCTGGGCAGCACAATTGACTTGGCCCTGATTGACTTGGGTGCAAATGAGCCAACCCCAAGGGCATGAGAGCTGGATAACTGGATCAGCTTCTTGCAGGCTGCAACATTGGATGAGCTAGTAGAGATAGGGCTGGAGAGCTCTCTTTGGCGGTGGGGGTGCAAGAAAGCTGGCATGCTGACCAGCTCAGCTACCATCCAGGCCCAGATCCAGGGCTTTGAGCTGGCCCACACCAACATCTACACCATCTATAAACTGCTAGAGTACATGAAGAAGCCAGGCATACAGATCCAAAGTCCCGGGATCTCCATAACCCAGGGTAACAATAGGTTATCTGAGAGGAGTAGGGACCAGAATTGATAGTGTAGCAGAAGCCTGAGGCCTCGAACCAGTCCAATGACTGACTGTAATAAAAAATTGCAAGTAAAGAAATGTGGACAAGAGGAGGAGCCAAGATGGCGGCGCCGGGAGAGCACCTTGTATAAGAAGCAGGACAGGACTCTCCGTGCAGCGACCAGGAGACTGAACTCTGGGCCCCGAAACCACAGCGGTCGTGTTTCCCAGGTGAGGGGAGGCTCCCACGGCCTGGGAATCGGTCGGGTCCACTCTTGGCTGCCCAGCCAGAACCCGGAAGAGTCCCTGGGTGACGCAGACTTTGAGTCCCGGGCTGGAGCCGCCAGCCTGCCTGTCCCCATCAGTTCCACAGGCTGATCCGTGGGCACAAGGGTGCCTGAGGCTGGGAGTCCCAGTCGTGGGGGGACCCCACGGGGAAGCAAGGTTGTGGGTCTGATCGTGGGTCACCCAGTTTCTCCCCGGAATATCGCTAGGACGGCGGTTGCCCGCCGCCATCACAGCTGAGCTCCTGCGGCGAGCAGAGAGCTGCGCACTCAGCTCAGTGGTACAGACAAGCTGCGCGCTCCAGTACAACAGGGACTGGGAACCCCTGTCCGGAGAGGACCCCACAGAAAAGGAAGAAACCGTGCTGCTGG
>REGO01000639.1:555780-609043 GCA_010120015.1 Rhombomys opimus
TCTTCAGGTCTTGAGCTATTTTGTTGGTTTCCTTCCCCTGTCTGACTGTATTTTCATGTTTTTCCATCAATTCCTTCAGCTGTTTGTTTGAACAATCCACTGTTTCTTTTATTTCATTCAGTGATTTAAGCATTTCCTCTCTAAAGGCCACAGACTGTTTAGCTGCAGCTTCCTCTATTTCTTTTCGCATTTTATTTGTTTCCTCTGTCATCATCTTCGTGAGCATTGATGTTAGGTCGTCTCCTTGAATTTCAATTATGCTGGGGTGTCTAGGGCTATTTGCCCCTGGATAACTGGGTTCCGGAGATGCCATATTGCTCTGGCTTTTGTTGGTTGAACTTTTATGCTGTCCTCTACCCATTGGGCTATCTCAGTCGTTTGAATTTAGTTTCTGGTTGTACCTGGACTCTTGCAGTGGAGAGAATCCCTTTGGCAGGAAGATGGTTTTTCCTGAAGGAAGCCTTCTCAGCTTTTTGGGTATAGTCACTGGATGGCCGGTGTTTTTCAGGAGTTGCTACAGCTCACCTCAGGCATAGAGACCTGGGTGGTAACTGTGGTCCTGATTAGTCATGAGGGCTCTCCTCTCACTGGGAGAAGTCCTGGAAACAGTTGCCCTCCTTCTCGGTTTCTTGCTATAAATTTAGTGATCAGCTACTGTAACCTGTGTGTCCTGTGGTTTGGTCGGTTTTGTTAGGGATAACTGGTTGCCCCTTGGAGCAGTATCTGGGGGTTGATCTCAGGGTTCTCAGTCTTTTGTACGTCTGATGTTGGGGTCTGTGCCCCAAAAACCAAGAGGTAATCTGTGGCGGGTGAGTACTGCTCTCCTGGTAACAGCAGGCTATCTGGTGCACAGCAGTTCCCTGGGTTGGGCAAGTCTGTGGGACCTTTTCTGGGGATATACTGGGTTGCCTAAGTCAGTCCCCTTTGCTTCATTCCTTGTTCCTTATGAGGGTTTCTCCAGATAGTGACTCTAAGACTCTGGTGTCTTGGGGCACACAGTTTTGTCTGTAAGGAGTAGTTGGTACAAAGCAGGCATCTGGGCTGACCGAGCGTGCGCCCGCCTGCTAGTCTGCAGGAGCTGGGTTCCCAATAACTGTGTGCTCCCTGTTTGGGCCCGGATCTGTGATGGCTGTGTGTTCTCGCCTGTTTGCGATCTGCGGTCTGCTAGACTTTCCCCAGGCAAAGCCTAGGTGACCCCAGCAGCACAGTTTCTTCCTTCCCTGTGGGGCCCTCTCTGCACAGGGGTTCCCAGTCTCTGTTGCACTGGGGCGCGCCACTCATCTGTACTGGTGAGTTGGGCGCACAGCTCTCCACACAGCGGGAGCTCAGTTGTGATGGCAGCGGGTACCCGCGGTCTGTGAGACCTTCCAGGGAAAGACTGGGTGACCCGTGATAAGACTTGCAACTTTGCTTCCTCCTGGGGTTGTCTTGCGACTGGGACTCCCATTCTCAGGCACCCTTGTGCCTACCAATCAGCCTGGAAAAGTGATCAGGACACGCAGGTTTGCGGCTCCAGCCTGGAGACCCAAAGCCTGTGTTACCTGGGATTTCTTCCGGGTTCTGGCTGGGCAGCCGAGAGTGCACCTGACCGATTCCCACGCCGTGGGAGCCTCCCCTCACCTGGGAAACACGATTGCTGTAGTTTTAGGACCCAGAGTTCAGTCTCCTGGTCGCTGCACAGAGAGTGCTGTCCCACTTCTCAGACACAGTGTTCTCCCGGCACCGCCATCTTGGCTCTCCCCAGGAATATTTTCTTAATTAAAAAAAAAAAAACTCTATGGATTAAAATTTGGATTAGACAGGGAACAGGACAGGAGCCTACACAGAGGGTCTCTGAAAGTCTCTACCCAGCAGGGTATCAAAGCAGATGCTGAAACTTGTAGCCAAACTTTGGGCAGAGTGCAGGGAATCTTATGAAAGAAGTGGGAGATAGAAAGACCTGGAGGGGTCAGTAGTTCCACAAAGAGAACAACAGAACCAAAAGTCTGGGCACAGGAGTCTTTGCTGAGACTGATATTTCAACCAAAGACCATTCATGGAGATAGCTTAGAACCCCTGCACAGATGTAGCCCATGGCAGTTCAGTGTCCAAGTGAGTTCCATAATAATGGGAACAGTAACTGTCTCTGACATGAACTGATTGGCCTGCGCTTTGATCATTTCACCCTGAGGGAGAGGGCAGCATTACCAGGTCACAGAGGAAGACAATGCAGCCACTTCTGATGAGACATGATAGACTAGGATCAGGAGGAAGCAGAGGAAGACCTCCCCTATCAGTGGACTGGAGGAGCGGTATGGGTGGAGAAGAGGGAGGGTGCAATTGGGAAGGGAGGAGGGAGGGACCTACAGGTGGGATGCAAAGTGAATAACTGTAATTAATAAAAATATAAATAAAAAAGAAAAAATTGGAAACTCCTGGGTTCTATAATATTTGATAGCCACGTGATAGAGACTAGCCATTAATCCATACTGAAGCAACATCACTTAGCTAAGTCACAATTTTTTTTTCTTTTTTGATGATGTCTCTTTAGCTTGCCAGGCTAGCTTGAGACTCTCTGGTGCAAGTGATCCTCCTGAGACTGTAGTCTTGTGCAACCATGCCCAGCTGCTTTTATGTCCTTTTTAATCTGCTTTAGTTTTATATTTGTAATTGTTATTTGAAAGAAACAGGTTGTTCACTGAAAGCATGCCACAAAAAGAAATGAATGAAAATATGTTTTTATCATCACCATATTCCATACAGTTACTATTTAAATTATGGAGTAGAGTAAAAGCCTGTTACTTCAATTGAGGAGAATGAATGACTTTTAAAAATACCCCACAGGCTATAATTTACTTTAAAAAAAATTGCCAGTTAACACATTTCTTTAGTAATTTAACTACCATTAAAATGCTAGGGTATTTAGAAAACATTGACCAAAACATAATGGACAATAACAATCTCCTTAACTTTTGAAAAATTATAGTCATTTATAAAAGTGCTTCATGAATTTTCTGGGGTGTTTTTTATGTTTTTCTACAACTTTTATGCTACACATAAACTTCAGCCAGACATTCTTATCTAATGATAGAAATAAGTATTCTAGTTTTATCTGGAAGTCATTTTGAAGAATGCAAGTATAGAGATGTTGAGAAAAAAAGAAGAAGGAAACCTGTTTCATACAATATATTTCTTTCTTTGTTCCATTTTTATTGTTACCATTAATATTTTATATACTTAAACTATTTTTTCATATGTCTTTACATTTATAACCTTAGACATAGCAGCACACATATTTTGTAGATGAGGCAAATAAGCTTTATATGGAGCTTTCCCAAGTTTCTAACATCAGAAAGAGACAGAACCAGGATTTGCATGTGATAATAGCTTCTTTCTTACAAAGTAATGTAGGAAGATAAATGTGTCTTTCTTTTGGGGTGACAGAACCAAGTACACAAACAAGCCAACAAACTAGCCAATAAGCTGCACATTGAGAATCTCAAGGGACAAAACGCCAGTTTCAGATCATTTTACCTCAACAGTTCACCAAGGGGAAAATGCTAGGTTGCACAGATAGGCAGATTCTCCTTTTCTTTAATAATAGGCCTTTGTCATCATTAGGCAGTTCTATAAAGGGAAAGTGTTTGCTGGGGTTATGCTCTCTGAGTTTCCAGTGACTGAACTGACATGGTGGTAGGAAAGTTAAACCAACTGAGTTTGTGCCGAACATGAAGCAATGTCACTTATCCTGCCATTTTCATTCATAAAACCAGTTATGGCTGCTGACATATTTGAACTATCTTCTGTAATCTTGTGCAAAAATTTAAAGATGAGATTTTAAAACTACCCCAATGAGTTTTAAAGTACTATCAAAAATGATTGCAGACAGATGAATCAGTATTTAAAAGTACCAGGCACTCCTCCAGAGGACCTGGGTTTGGTTCTTAGCACTTGAAAGACCGCTAGTATCATCGCAATGCTCTCTTCTGTGATTATCACATGTACATAGTGCACAGATGTGTATGCAGGCCAAATTTATATACACATAAAATAATAATAAAAATACACTATCGAACATTACTTTACTATTATATAGGAAAATTGTCAGGAAGCCAGGAGTCAGGAGATGAGTTTCATTTGTAGGTTTGTCATTGAAGATCTGTATTATTTTGTACTATTGGTTTACTAGAAAACTCCTATTTTTAGAAAATTTAAATTAACTAGGACATTCTGAGTTAAAGCAGGAGAAAAAAAAAAAAAAAAAAAAAAAAAAAAAGAATATCCCTAGAGCCTAGTGTATTTCCCGAAGGTCCCAGTATGCATTAAATTTAGTCTTAGCAATTTTCTTTAAAGCTTCAGTCATGATTTTTTTTTCCTAGAAAAATAAAATGTAAAAATAAAAGGAGGGATGAATAGAACTGTGTTGTCTTTTAACTATGCAAACCGGAGTTTGAAAGGCCTTTTCAGGACTTCATATCTATAGGGCATAAACTTATTGAAAATAACTTTCTCCTGTAAATTTTAAAATGGGCTTGTTAAACATAGGTGAGTTCAGTGAGACCAGGATAGTTACAACAGGGTTTTCAGACACCAGGCTATTCTAAGTATTGTAGACACACACACACACACACACACACACACACACACACACACACAGAGAGAGAGAGAGAGAGAGAGAGAGAGAGAGAGAGAGAGAGAGAGAGAGCACACAAAGTCAAATAGCTCATGGTTTCTGGTTTATAGGAAATTCAGCATGAAAGGAGGGAAGGAAACAGAGGACAAAGATGGGGAAAGAACAAAGATGGGAGTGGGAGGAAGGAAGTGAGGGAAGAAAGAGATAGAAATGAAAGAGAGAGGAAAACACAGAAAGAGATCAAATTACTATCAAAGGAAGAGATTCCAGTGTGGACATCACCAACTGATTCAGCTACATAGCTCCTTAACTTCCTGTGGATTTGTTAGCAGATGTCATAAAACTAACCCATGCAGGAAGATGCTTTTATCATAATGACATAATAGAACCTACAAACTAATAAGGAGAGAAAAGCTGTATTTATGTGTATTTGATGTTTTCCTTTTCCTTCTCACTTTGTTTTCTTCTTTTTCTTTTTCCCTTCCTTCCTCTTCCTTCCTTCCTTCCTTCCTTCCTTCCTTCCTTCCTTCCTTCCGTTCTTTCTTTCTTTCTTTCTTTCTTTCTTTCTTTCTTTCTTTCTTTCTTTCTTTCTTTCTTTCTTCCTTTCTTTCTTTCTCTTATCTTTTTTCTTTTTTCAGATGCCTGTGTCTGTATTGATATTCCAAAGCCACTTTAGAAGTTGCATTCAGATCTGAACTATCTAAAACATCAGGATTACAGATCTGAATATATATAGTATGTTTTGAAGTAAATATGGAGTCAGAATGAAGCTTTGAATGTCTGTCTGGGCCTTCAAACTTTCCAAGTAAGACTGTCTCGAAAATTTAAAAGAAAATATTAAAAATATAGTTGATGCTGGATTGATTGTTTGATCTGTTAATGTTCTGCCTGGTTCATGAACACCAAAAGACCAGGAATAAATAGACTCCAGTATAAATACATGAGGTTTTTTAATTGTATAAGCGTTCAAACATGGGACGCAAACCTCCTGTGAAAACAGAAGAGGAATGCAGCCCCAAGGTCTAGGGGTACAGAGTTTTTAAGGGAAAAAGAAAACCCTAAGTAGTGATGTACATGTTTTGGCATTACATGATTGGGTAAAGGAAATTGACTTTTGAAATGATTGGTCCACTTTAGGTACCAAGGCTACTAACAGTTCTAGCCTGGTCATATGGGCTGGTTTCCTAGCAATTGTATAATTAGAGGGCAGGGAAAGAATGCAGTAAGATGAGTTCTCCTCAGGGCATTACTGGACAAGCCTGCACCCGGCAGCCTTAGGTCAGGCCTTAACCTTTAATAATAGCAGCTGATTTTTAATCTTTCGGTCTCTCATTAACATCAAAGGCTAGGCTTGGAATCATGCAACTGTTAGATGTATGCTGTTTAGCAGATCAGTAAACACTTTTTCTCCTTAGTTTCACAGTTTTGTGATCACAGTACACTAGGGGCAGTAAATCTCTATGAGTTCTGGTTTCACATATTACCTGTTTCAGAAATCATCTGAGCACTTTGACATGTCTATACCTCCTAGAGGTGAGATAAAATGAGTTCTATCGCTCACAGACCTCTGATCAAATTCCTATGGTGGAGGTAAACACTGCGTTAAAACAGATGGCTTCTTTCACACTATTTGCTGCCTCTTAAGTGAAGAACTCTTTTAATTTGGTTGCTTCATTGATCAGTTCATACCTAGTTCATGATCAGTTCCATTCATTTGGGAATGATGCAATACAAAACTTGTGTATTATTTGAAGCAAGATGTTAGAAGCTGTAACATCAATATTCAGTTGTTCAGAGTAGTAGTACAGAGCTTGAGCATGTTAATTTCAGGAGAATAAACAATACTTTAACCATTTGGCTAAAATAATACCTATTAAAAGCCTCACTGAGCTGCCATCGGTTACATTTGTGCAGGGGTTCTAGGTTATCTGCATGGAGCCCATGGCAGCTCAGGATCTAAGTGGGTCTCCTAGTAAGGGGAACAGGGATTGTCTCTGACGTGAACTCAGTGGTTGGCTCTTTGATCACCTCCCCCTAATAGGGGAGAAGCCTTACCAGGCCACAGAGGAAAACAATGCAGCCAGTCCTGATAAGACCTGATAGGCTAGGGTCTGAAGGAGGTGGAGGGGAGGGACTTCCCTATCAGTGGACTTGGAAAGGGGCATGGGAGGAGATCAGGGAGGGAGGGTAGGATTGAGAAGGAATGAGGGATGGGCTGCAGCTGGGATACAAAGTGAATAAACTGTAACTAATATAGAAAATTTAAAAATAATTTAAAAAAGAAAAACCAAAAAAATACTAAACCAAACCAAAACAAAACAAAACCCTCACTGAGTCACCATATGCATGTGTTCAGAAATTTCTTTTTTTTTTAATTTAATCACTTCACACCCTGATCCCAGCCCCCTCCCACTTCTCCTCCCAGGCTCACCCTCATGCTCCTCCCTCTACTTTTTCCTCTCCTCTCAGAGAAGGGGAGATATCCAAGGGTACCATCACGCCTTGGCACCTCAAGTGGTAACAGGACTAAACTCATCCTCTGCCACTGAGGCCTGACAAGGCAGGAGATAATTTAGGAAAGCTTCGGGAACTGGGCAGAATTTGAGAACACTTAACCTTAGGAGCATCATAAGAAAAGCTTGTTATATTTCATTTAGAAATTCATATCTAGAATATAAAAAAATTTAAAGCTTTCACTAAGTATCTCCTAAAACAGAGAAAACAATGCAGCCAGTCCTGATAAGACCTGATAGGCTAGGGTCTGAAGGAGGTGGAGGGGAGGGACCACCAAGGGTCAAATCCATCACCCAACATAGAATACATAAAACAGGTAGCTTCTGGAAATTAAATGCACAAATATCTGAAAGCACAACACATTATCTTGACTCAAGGAACGAATAAACAACACACACTCATGTATATGTTTGTACACACACCCACAAACACACACATTGTGTTTACTAATTTTGTTTAAACTTCTTGATGGTTTCTTGAATCTTTTCATGAACCCTTCCCTCATTAATGAACCACAGGATTATATGAAAGGGGTGTCACCAATCCTTGTCTTTCAGGGTTAGAATATAATACACTTCAATTATTTTTTATAAAAATTAGCTTCTCTTTTAGCTCTAACAATCATTACATAAATGGTAACCACTGAACAGCAGGTTGTGGCCTTCCATGGGATAATGTTTTCTGTCTGTTGCAAAGATTTAATTCTTAGCCTTTGATCATCTCACAGAATAATCAGTGACTCTTCTTCCATCAGATTTTGAGTTGTTACACCTAAGTGTCATGTAATTATAAATGGCTAAAGATCAGGAGATAATAGATCTTTCTTTTAAATAAAGGAATTCATTATAGAGAAATTAAGCTGGCAGCTTGCAGCAATTCAGCTTTTTAGTAGTTGTGTAAAAAGAAAGAAACAGATTCCTCTTACAATGAAATAGCATGGATACTAATTTAATTTCTTTTTTATTAATTACAATTTATTCACTTTGTATCACTATGTATTCACTTTGTAGCCCCCTCTCTTATGCCCTCCCAATCCTACCCTCCCTCCCTCTTCTCTTCCCATGCCCCTCCCACAGTCCACTGGTAGGGGAGGTCTTCCTCCCCTTCCATCAGGTCTCATCAGGACTGGCTGCATTGTATTCTTTTGAGGCCTAGTAAGGCTGCTCTCCCCTCAGGGGGGAGGTGATCAAAGAGCCAGCCACTGAGTTCATGTCAGAGACAGCCCCTGTTCCCCTTACTAGGAACCCACCTGGACAGGACCATGCATGGAGATAACCTAGAACCCCCACACAGATGTAGCTCATGGCAGCTCTTACATAACAAGGAAGTTGCCCTTCTTGGCAGGTTTGTAAAAATATGTGTTAGCCATCCATAAGAAGCAAAGAAATCCTCTGTGTTTGTGTTCAGTACACACATGCTCATGAGGTTATTCTTCATTAAAACAGTCCACAAACATGAATTCAAGGAAAACATTTCAGCACACATATTATATTGTGGAGTGACAGGTATAAAATTAATTAAATAGATCCTTTCAACAAGGCATTTGATAAGTTATGTCAGTGAAGAGCAGCTTATCATGAAAGCAAGTATGCTACGGTGCATCACCATCAAGTAAATAGAAACAGACATTACACTCATGTATGCCTGTAATTTCCAACAGTTATGCAATGGAAAACAGACACACAAGCAGTGCATCTGCACGCTAAAGGCATTTTATTTCTTTCTCCAGGTTTGAACCTCTTGTAACATTAATAGTTCATTATTGTTATTTTTATTTCATTCATTTATTGCTATGAGGTATCTCTTTAGGTCCTGGGGTACACTTACTCATTTGTATTTATATTTGGCCATAGGTTTTATTTTCCATGCCTTATCTAAGGGAAAACGATCAGAGAAAGAAAAATTTTATGTCTGGCAAACAGAGAAGAACAAGTGACCAGCAACTGGACATTCTGAATTCCTGATGTATTTTAGTTCATTAACACAAATATTCTGAGAGACATCTAGTCATAAGCACTTTACCCTTTAATATATGAACTTTGCTCTTGCTTCAAAATAGTGATACATATACAGAGTTTTTGGATATCTTTATTAATCTCTAAGTGCACTGCATAGATGATGTTTATGTTTGATGATCAATCTATTAATGATTTCACTTTAAGACAATTGGATTTTTATACATTTGGAGGCACACAAAAATTAACGATTTTTGTCAAATAACTAGCAACCCAGTAGAAGAGGAATACATGCTTAAATGAAGGATAGTGGTAAAGTAAGCTTTTACATGTTTCAACAAGAATTTGTTGAGCACCTTTCACTGTGCTCAAGAAGAAGTTGCATAGACATGCAGAGTTCTGAGTATCATAGAGACTATGCTCTGCTGATATAAGCCCCGCAAGTAATCAAAAGAATGGGTTAACATAATCTATATTCTTTATATTGATTTTACAGATATTTTAATTTTATAAATGATATGATTGTAAAAAAATACAAACGGCAAAACAATACAGAATTATTGTTCCTTCACATTTAGTAGTAAAAAAAAATCTCATTACAAACATAGTGTTGAAATCCAGACTTGATGACAGGGGAGGAGGTCCTCCCCAATCAGTGAACTTGGAAAGGGGCAGGGAGAAGCTGAGGGAGGGAGGGTGGGATTGGGAGGGAATAAGGGAGGGGTATACAGCTGGGATACAGAGTTAATAAAATGAAACTAATAATAATAAACAATAAAAAGTAATCATAGATTTAAGATAAAAAAGAAAGAAATCTAGACTTGAATAGCAAATTAAGGTCACCATGTGTCAATTTAGGGGGAGAAAACAAGGTAAGAAGTAACAGTAAGAGTATAAATCTGAGGCCGCGTAAAAGATCAGATAGTCAGTATAGGTATAGAATAAGCAAAGATGTGAGGCAGGTGCATTTATTATATGCATATGTATATCCACACACATAACCACATACATACCCACATTTATACTCAAACACACACACATATATATATGTGTATATATATATATATATATTCATTCATACTCACATATGTGTATCAATGAATGATGATATTAGAAAAGTAGGCAGGAACTGGGTCTAAGTGATTTTGGCTCAGGGCAAGTTTTGATTTCATGTTGCAAAATAAAAATATGGTAACGCTTAGTAAGCTTAGAATATAGGGAGTTTCCTTGATCTGACTCTCATTGATTGGTGTGTGGAAGATGTTTAGGCGGCCATCCAAAGCCAAGTCAATACATCCAATCAGGAAACATCCAATCAGGAGAGAGTTAGGTGACAGAAGGTCTGGCTTGTACTAGCACAGTGACAGTGGAAACAGAAAGTACTTTTCGAGATTAATCATTTGTGGTTATAGTAATATAGAAGTAGAGCTCTTTTTTAACAGCTAACGTGCCTAAATTAAATTTTTACTTCCATGCTTATTGTCTTTCCTCCTTTAAATCACTTTTTTTTCCTTCGTACACATCCTCATTTAGAAACTTCCACTGCAGCAGTAACCCACACATAAATATTTCTTCTTACTCCCTCTAATCTGTAATGAACAAAATTATTTACTTTTAACTAAAGACTTTCTTTTTAATATTCTTTTTATAATTTAGTTTCTACTGCAGTTCTTATTGGAACTATCTTGTTTTGAAAGCAAAGCCTAGGAAACTATCCATAAATCCTTTGTTGGCAAAGTCTTTATTACTTTGAAATCTTTGTCAATTAATTGCCTTTGTTTGCTGTTGCAGTTGCTCTTAATTGCCAGCATACATCAGAATAATAAGGAGAGCTTGTTGAAACATAGATTGCTTTGCCCTCTGCCCAGGACTTTCAATCAGTGGAGGCAGCAGTTTAGGATTTGCTCAGTTTATAGAACCTTGTTTGTCAATCAGTAGTGATCTTAAAGTTGTGCTAAATAATATAACCTTATTTTGTTCAAAGGATGTGGTCTTATGAAAGAAGGGGTTAATGAAAGACTTGGAGTGGACAGGAGCTCTGCAAGGAGAGCAACAGAACCAAAAAATCTGGGCACAGGAGTCTTTTCTGAGACTGATACTCCAACCAAGGACTGTGCTTGGAGATAACTTAGAACCCCTGCACAGATGTAGCCCATAGCCGCTCAGTGTCCAAGTGGGTACTCTAGTAAGAGGAACAGGAACTGTCTCTGACATGAACTCAGTGGCTTGTTCTTTGATTACCTATTCCTAATAGGGGAGGAAGATAATGCAGCCAGTCTTGATGAGACCTGATAGGGTAGGGTCAGATGGAAGGGAGGAGGACCACCCCTTTCATTGGACTCAGGGAGGGGCAATGGAGAGGAAGAGGGAGAGAGGGTGGGATTGGGAGGAGAAAAGGTGGGGCTACAGCTGGGATACAATGTGAATAAATTGCAATTAATAAAAAATAAATTGATAAAAAAGGATGTGGTCTTAATGTTGACATCTTTATCTATTTGATTGCTCATTTCTTTAGTTTTCCCATCAAGTACAAGATGTCACCTTTAATCTCTTCACATCTGTGGAAATATGCATTATGATATATTTACATAGAAAATTCCTTGTGGAAGAAGATTGTATTCTCTTATTGTTGAGGACATGTAGCTCATCAGAAAAATTATTATTATAGCAGAACACATGTCTAACAGGCTCATCATTTGTGCTTGTGCTCACCCACCCTTTAGAGTTTAAGGTTAGTTCTTAAAAAGTACAACCCTATGTGTTTCCACTCCTCTGTGTTCAGGGCCCTTCTCTAAGGAGTTTAGTTCACGAGAAGCTGTCTTACCTACAAAAACTAAAACTAACCTCAAATATGCCAAGTTTCTGGCTTAAAAGTATGTTCCATTTAGAGCAGAATTATAATTTGTCATGGGTAATATAATACAACATATAATATATATGAAAATAAAAGTCATGGGAATAAAAGTAATTAATTTGCAGAAACTTAAGAGTACTCGCATAACATAACTGAGTTTTTAAAGAAACCTAGATTCTCACTACAACATTTTTATTTTTTTTTTTTCATGCATCTTAGATTTTTGGCAATGAAATAGAACGCTTTTGTGTTACACAAAATAGTCGAACACAAATGCAAGCTTGTTAATTATTTAGAACACACAAAACCTTTTGGAGTTCCTGATTTGAAGCTCTGACGCCATCATCTGTAACCATGCTTTTTGGCTACTTTATTGGGATTCTATTTCTAATACCCTTCTTCACCCCAGTAACTTCCAACCCCCAACTGTAGGTAGGCAAGAAAGAAAGTTGGGGAAAAGGGGAGTAGATTTCTTTGGACTACTGCCTGCTTATTAGGGCCATCAAGTTCCTTGGGGCAAGTCCAATTTTTGTTATCAGAATACCAGCTGGCAGCAATCCAGCAACCAGTAATAGCAAAAGCAGCAGCAGACACCAGCAGCAGCAGGGACCGAAAGGGGCAGCAGGAGGGGAAGCAGCAGCCGTGTCAGGGCTCTTGCATTCATATCTTCTCAAGAGTCCCCAGAATTCCAAACATAAACTATGTGCAGCTGGCCCAAATCATTCTCCTCTTAGAGCATGAGACAAATCATAGTCAGTGGTTGTGGTCAACCTGAAGCAGCCACATATCCCATACCTAAGAATAAAATAAAATAAAATAAAATAAAATAAAATAAAATAAAATAAAATAAAATAAAATAAAATAAAATAAAATAAAATAACATATTCACATAACAAGTGAGGTTTAAAGAAACCAAAATTCTCACTGCAACATCTTTAGTATTTTTTTCATGCACCTATCATAAGGTCCAGGTTTGCTTGAGATTGTGATCGTGGAGAACTTATTTAACAAGTGATTTCCTCTTTAGCAAAGTTTAAGCATTAACTGACGTGTTTAATAATATAGTATGGTACACTATGGGTTTGATGCTGTACAATAGAGCTCTAGGGTTAATTCATATTGCACAACTAGAAATTTAGGCCCACTGAACAGAAACATTTATTTACTGCTTTATCTCATCTTAAGCCTAGTAACTTCTGTTTAATGTTTGGAATTATCTGAAGGTGTTAGATGATGACCAAAGACTATGGAGAATTTGTTTGTATGAGTAAAATGAAGTGTGTAAGTTGAATTATATATATATATATATATATATATATATATATATATATATATATATGTCAGTTAGTTTTAATATAACATTATATATAATGTTTTATATATATAATGTTTGTTATATATATAAATTTATATTATTTATATATATAATACATATATTTATATATATGGCCTTTTCATTTGGAGAGCTAAAGATTTATTTGATTTTATGATATGCACGTATGTGTACCTGAATGCAGACATGCGCTCCGTGTGCATGCAGAACCCTCAGAAAACAGAAGAGGACATTAGATCCCCTGGAACAAGAGGTACAAGATTTTGTGCACTACCTTGTGGATGTTGTGATATGAACTAAACCCACATCCTCTGTAGGAACTACAAGCGCTCTTAACCACTTGGACACCTTTCTAGCCTCTAATAATTACCTTTTATTGTATATTTAAAAATGCTTTTTTTCCTCTATCACTAATATTCTTAGAGGTATGGCTTTCATTATAAAAATTATACTAAAATGATTTTAAGGTTTTAAATCATTTTTCATAGGTCAAGGACTGCTTGGGTTTCTCTAAACTTTGCCCTCTTTAAAAATTCAGTACAAAATGCCTTCAAGATGCATACATATGTACACAGTTAATTTCATGGTGTTGACACTCACATGAAAATGTCTGAGTTGCAGAGTAAATGCGTGAGTATCTCAGGTAAAATTTATTTTTCTCATCTAGATAATATGTATTTTCAAGTTATCCTTTCTGACACTATCTTATGTCTGTTTTGTTCTACTTTTTTTTTTTTTGCAACAAACACAAACCATTACATCTTCAGTTTTTTTCTTTTTCATTTGAAATAAGATTACATGAATTCTGAACATGGAGTGAAAGAAGTGTCAGTCTTACAAGTAGAAAGGAACATGAGATAAAAATGTGTCTGCATCTTTTTAGCACCCAAAAAAATTGTTTACTCAACATTATGGGGTTTGAATAAATATGCTTGATTCAAGGTACTCATTTTCATAATATTATGAACTTATTTACATTCTAAATCATTGCCAAATTGCATGTAATTATTTTAGACTATTTCGACGTATTTATTTAATTTATTCCCTAGCGATGGCTAATTAACCCTTGATATTCTTAGACAGTTCTTGACATTCAGTAATACAGAATAAAAAATATGAATGGTGGTGTTAGATACTATCCAGTATTCAAGATCATGACAAGGATGAGGAAGCTCTGAACCCAAAACATTAATTAATTATATTTATTTTTTATTAGACCCAAAGTGAGAATTTTGCTAAGTAAAAATATCACACACATTTTCAGTCTTCCATAAAGTATCAGAATCTAATGGTACATGCAGCCATGTAGTCTAAAATGTACACTCTTAGAGAAATAGACACGATTTTCATTGTTCCTCAACTAGTTCGCATAGCATGTTGTAACTTCACTGAATCCCAACTTTAAAATATTGTCATTTGTATTTGCCCCATCTTTCTATAGTCTAGAAAGAGAGAAGGTTTGGCAGTTCCTTCCCTGAATTTGAAAGGTACTTTATAGGATATATTCATGATTATTTACACGAAAAACATTGTGAAACATGCTGAATTCATGGCTTACCATTCTAGTAATTGATAGATGTCCTGTCTTACACTGGTAAGATGCCTCTTGGTATTGGATACTATGCATTTATTATTGAAAGGAAATTCATTATGCAAGTGACAATTTGCAATTATCAGTTTGTGACAATATCAAAAATTGCAAATACACAAATTGTTATGAAATGAATATAATTCAGTGTAATATGTCATTTCATGAGAAAAAATAACTTTTTAAAAATTTAAAACATTATAATTTCAGTAGCATCATGTATGCATGTACGTATAAGACATAAACACTTCCTGCAACTCCTTTGATATAATTAAACACAAGTACAGAAGACATAAGCACAGACAGCACGTTCTTGTTAATATTGGAAGAGTTGTGACATCCAAAAGTGTTCTTTGTACAGAGCTCCATGTAATGAGTTAGTATTTTCTTGATCAAATCTGTTGTAAAAAGTGTGTTCATTATCTAGGAGAGAAACAATTATTCAGTCCCCTCATATCTAGCCTAACCCATCTGAACCGTGATTTAACTTCTCTTCTTACAGTGTAAAGCATCTTTGTAGGTCCTCCTGTAGCATTAATTTTGAGAATTAATTTCTTGTGGTTAATGAACATATATACATATTTCAAAAAATAAAAATGTCCAAGACTTTCAAAAGTTTTTGATTTATCCCTCCTTTAGAATGGAAAGGCCATGCATGAAGAGGACCTAAAACCCCTGCTCAGATGTAACCCACAAACTCAGTCTCCAAGTGGGTTCCCTAGTAAGGGGGGCAGAGGCTGTAATCTGGCCTGAACTCAGTGGCTGGCTCTCTGATCACCTCCTTCTGTGGGGGTGCAGCCTTGCCAGACCACAGAAGAAGATGATGCAGCCAGTCCTGATAAGACCTGAGAGGCTAGGGTCAGATGGAAAGGGAGGAGGATCTTTCCTATCAGTAGACTGGGGGAAAGTCATGGTAGGAAAAGAGAGAGGGAGGGAGGGAGGGCCTGGGAGGAGATGAGGGAGGGAGCACTGCCAGGATGCAACATGATTAAATTGTAACAAATAATAAATAAAAAAGGAAAAAAATGGAAATAGGCATATATTTCTGCTATAGAATTGAAAAATTATACTTTGGACAAGAGTCTAATTATTTTCTTACATAATAGGAATTTTCAGAAGCTATGAAACTCACCAATAAACATTATTTCAGGTGAGGTATTTTATGTTTCCTGATACTGTGTTTTAAAAACATATGATGTATAAAAATGATTCCATCAGTGGTTTCATTGAGCTCATGCTGATTTTGCCAATGATTCAGGGATGGTTATGGAGTGTGAGCATGAGTCTCATGGCCAAGTTCTAAGACATCTTTGCATGCATTTGTATTTGAGAAATGTAGAGCTTTTAGTCAGCCATTGGGTTTTTTTATTTTTTTCAGTTCCAATTTGAAGCTTAGCTTATCCGTGGTCAGAAGTAAAAGCTTTAGTATAGGTTATTACACCAAAGCAGGAATGCTTTCAGAATAACTCTTGAGTCACATAGCAAATGAGACTGATTCATAGACCATCTCAATGGTATACCTCGCTCATGCTGCCTGGAAAATATGGAATGTTGGGACATTCTTCTGAGGCAGGAAGACACTGCTAGGTGATTCTGTATTTTTCTTATTACAAAAAAGCAGCAGTTCATTTTTTTCTAAGATTGACCATACATATTTCCCTTGAGTATTAAATTGAGCAGACCTATTTTCCTCTTTATGGAAACAAAACATGAGTATGTATAAATTTCATGATTATATATCTAAGGAACAGCAAGCTAGATGCTTACATTCTGTCGTGTGTTGAGGAAAACTAGATGAAAATCATTTTTTACACACATTATCAAACAAGAATCATTGCACTTTGTGTTTTAGAAAAATTATTAAATCATTTGGCAGGCTTTCTCTTGAATATTGCTCCAATTTCAGAATGGATCTTTGAAGTAATTACATTTATTCAGTGATATAATTATCATATGGGAAGTCCTTCAAATCTTAGAAATCTAGTATTAATTTTTTGAATCTTAGTGGGTGAATTTTAGCAGTGGTTCAGTCTCTGTGAACCCCGACGGGCCCAGATTAGTTGACTCCATAGGTCTTCTTGTGGAGTTCTTGATCCTTCTGACTCCCTCAGTCATTCCCCCAACTCTTCTTTAGGATTCCCACAGCTCTGTCTTATGTTTGGCTGTGGGTCTCTGCATCTGTTTCCATCAGCTGCCGAGTCCAGTCTTTCAGAGCAGTTTTGCTCAGCTCCTGTGTACAGGCATAGCGGAATAACATTAATAGGGTTAGAGACTGGTTCTCTCCCATGGGATGGGTCTCAAGTAGGGCCAGTTTTTGGTTGACCATTCCCTAAATCTTTGTTCTACCTTTGTCCCTGAACATCTTGCAAGCAGGGCAAATTTTGGATCAAATATTTTGTGGGTGGGCTGGTGTCTTCCTCTACTGGAAGCCATGCCTGACAAGAGGAGGTGGCTACTTCAGGTTGCATATCCCCTGTTGCAAGGAGTCTCAGTTAGTGTGACCCCTAAGACTTCTTGGGGCTTCCCCTATCCCAGGTCTCTGGGAAGTCCCAGAGATGTACCCCAACCCCAATTCCCATTCTCTCACTGGGCCATCTCTCCCCTGCTCTCCCTACTCCTGTTCCCCAACCCTGCTCTCCTCCCCATCCCCTATCCTACCAAGTTCCCTTCCTCTGTTCACCTCCAATGTCTATTCTATTTCCCCATCTGGGTGAGACTCAAGCATCCTCCCTTATGTCCTCCAGCCCCTTGTAATTTAGATTATTTGGCTCTGTGGACTAACAGGAAGATTTTACGGTAGAAGTCTCTATTCTTGCTGTTTTCTTTTGGATTATGTTTTCTCCTTTGAACAACTGTTTCTAGAGGAGAGACATTGCATCAATCCTCTAGAAGTAAATTTGGAAGAATAAAGAGAACCTTCAGAGTGCTTTGGAGCACTGAAAAGAACATGGGGCCCTGGCATAAGCACTGAGCCATTATCATTTACTTATTAATGGGGGAAAGGAAAAGAGAGCCCCTTCTTGTCTGTCTTTATCCCTATTTTTTCCCTGTTCTCTTTAATCTGAACCATTACTGCTTTTGCCCCACTGTTGTCTTCCCTTTGCCCACTTGAGGGAAGATTATAGCTTTTCCCCACCTTCTGAATATTTCAATCTATAAGGTTGGTGAGAAGATGGAATCAGGAACCAAATAAGAGTTATCAGTAGGAAAATCACATGGATGGGGTCTTGTGACCATGGGTCTTCAAAGCATAAAGTCCAGGGCAAGTATCCTCATCAGAGCAGGTCCTGAGAAATGGGCCCAGAACCTTGGAATTCCTCATCCTTCACTAGAGAGATGAATTTTCAGCACAAGGGATGAACAGATTTACACTTGCTGAAATCTGTCAACATGGGATCTTGGCTTCTGCAGTGTGAATGTGAGGCATGTCTGAAACAGACACTTTGACTTCTTCCTTTCCAATCTGTATTCCCCTGATGTCCTTTCCTTGTCTTATTGCTGTAGCTAGGACTTCAAATGGTCAGGAGAAACTTCAGGCTGCTTAAAGGAATTATAACAATAGAGGTAAATGTAGATGCTGAGACTTATGGGCAACTGTTGGGCAGAGTGCAGGGAATCTTAGGAAAGAAGTGGGAAACAGGAAGATCTGGAGAGGACAGGAACTCCACAAGGAGAGCAACAGAACCAGAAAATCTGAGCACAGGGGTCTTTCAGGAGACTGATACTCCAACCAAGGACTATGCATGGAGATAACCTAAGACCCCTGCACAGAGGTAGCCCATGGCAGTTCAGTATCCAAGTGGGTTCCATTGTAATAAGAACAGGGATTGTCTCTGACATGAACTGATTGGCCTGCTCTTTAATTACCTCCCACTGAGGGGGAAGCAACATTACCAGGACACAGAAGAAAATAACACAGCTACTCCTGATGAGACCAAATTGACTAGGATCAGAAGGAAGGAAAAGAAGACCTCCCCTATCAGTGGACTTTGGGAGGGGCATGGATGCAGAGGGTGGAGGAAGGGAGGGATTGGGATGGGAGGAGGGAGGGAACCACAGGGGGATACAAAGTGAATAAAGTGTAATTAATAAAGAATTAAAAAAAGAAATCATCAAAATAAAGGGAAAAAAGATAATCTGTGTACCATTTGGTACATGGACAGAGACACAAAGAACAAAGTGAGACAGAGAAAAATATATTTATGTATATATATGTTTGTATTTGTCTCTGTGCTTGTGTGTGTAACCATAACATGAAAGGGAAATGAGGTCTGGATAGTGAAATGGGTGGTTAGCAGGTGGATATGGTAAAAATCTGGTGGATATTTTTATGATAAAAATAAAGATTTTAAAATAAATACAAAGAAATTTTAGAATTAACTGAATTTTCCAAGGGTCAGTGAATCAAAAATTAATCATTTTTACTACTATGCCCAAGGGAAAACAAAGGCATCCTATAAAATGTGTATTTATAGAGTTGATGCAAATAGTGCTTCAAACTCACTTCAGAAGGCCTTGGCTTTCTCCAGGACAATATAGGAAGCAACGGATGCACAGCATGCTTGTGAAGGAATCCATGAATATTCCTGAGAAATGAAGATAAGGGAAATAGCAAATGAATTTGCCAAATTAATGATGGTAACTATGAAATAACAAGTTAGTACTGCGCAAGGAAATAAAAAAAAAACATTATGTCACTGAAATAAATATCAGCACTAAATTTTAGAGTATGAAACAAGTTCAGCTAGGTTACCCTAATTGCCTCTCATTTAGGCATTGGTACAGTGCTTAGATAATAGACTATAAAGATGCCGACCTAAACACCGACCTAAACCTCATGATGAATCCAGATGGCACCCAATCCATCTCTGCTTAGTTTATGACTTTTCCTAAGGTTTCTTTGGCACAGATTGCAACAACAAGCCTGTCACCATGACAACTTTTTAGTAGCAAAGTTTGGACAGTATTTTGAAATGTGGATCAGATTTCACATAGAATATATCTCTTAATCTCTCAGTTGGAGCTGCCAAAGACATGGGAAGACAAAGGTCAAAGCCAAGATCTACTCTTCCCTTTGTAAAGAATTAAGAGAAGATTGACTGATATGCTTAACTCCACCAAAGCAACAGTAATGAAAAAACTACCTCTAGTCTCTTTGGTTTTAGCGGGGAGTAAGGGGGTCTTTACCTTTCCAGCTAATATTCTTTCAGGCAAGGACATAAACACAGGTTATTCATTCACTTATTTTCTGTCATGAAGACTTCTCAGTTAAGACTGTGTGTGATATGTGTGAGTGTGATATGGGTGTAGGGAGTATATGTGCATGTGTGTGTTCGGGTGTATGCACCTAGTTACAGGTATCTTGTTCTATCATCTCTCTCTTATTTGCTTTCGGTGTTTATCACTGAACATGGAGCTAAGGGAGTGGCCGCAAGCTCCAGGCATCTTGCTAACCCCCCTTCCCCTGTTGTACTGCGGTTTTAACAGTGTAAGTGGTCACACTTAGCTTTCTGAGTACATGCCGAGACCCAGTTCAGGTCTGCATGCTTATGCAGAAAAACAAGTCATCTTTTCATCCCCGATAAAGAACATTTGAATGGAAAATTCATGTAGTATAAAAAAGTAGATTTAACAAGCCAATTTCCTTTTTTTTTATATAGCCACTTCTGTGTTGTAGAAAAAAAAATAACTGCTCCTGTCTCACTTCTTTAAATTCAGGTTTATTTGTTTCATCTTAAATTGAGTCTGCTTTTACTTTATTTTATTGTAGCTCAATAAAGTTTATTTCATTGTAGCTCAACTAAATTTGAGGTTTATTTTGTTGACTTGATCAAAATAAATTCATCTAACTTGACCTTTCATTCTCACTCTGTAACACTTACATATTTCAATATTTTGCTTCTCTACTATTAATGAAAAAAAGAGGCCATGAATTTAAAAGAGAACAAGAACAGGTAAATAGGAATGTTTGAAGGAAACAAAGGGATGGGAGAAATGTTGTAATTGTACTATAATCTCAAAAAGACTAAAATATTTTAACATACACTTAGAGATACAGTAAATGTAAGTTAATTAGAAATAAAATGCTGTTAAATATTTAATTTTTGATGTACATTAAAATCTTATAGAAACAACAGTACCCAGTAATCTTGAGGAATTATCACTCATATGTAACACAAAAAAAGTACTTTTTCTTTGTTATTTTCTGAATTGTGCAGAAGCAAGATTTTGGGATCAGCACTGTCCTGAACCCTATGCAGAATCCCGACTATTCTGAACTGCCAATAGCATTGCTAATGGTATTTGTTTGGCCTCCGGTTACCTTACTGCAAACCTTTGGAATGACCAGAGCACAAGAGCACACATCCCTCCCAACCAGTGTCCCTGGAACAAAGGCAGCTTTGCAGAGCAGAACGACCTGGAATTAATGCACTGTGAATTTCCAGCCCATTAATTTGCTTTTTGTCAAATCCTTCTGAGTTAGATTAATGGAAATTTTTATATGGAGAATTTGGAGCAGACGACCATGCTGTGAAAATGCTCACAGTCAGATCCTTAGACACAGGTTAGACTTGTTGAAACAACCAAACTAATAAAAGTGTGAGAAAGGTTATATAACTCAAAATTTAGATGCCAAAATGCCAGAGCCATAAGCATAGTTGCTGTTTTTCGTGTGGTTTTATAAAAATATATAAAAACGTATTATTCTACATGACATGCCATGTTAATGCTACACAGAATAGGGCCACAAGAGTAGAGTTTGAAAATAGTGGTTACAACCAAGTTTATTTTTTCTTTTTTAATTAAATCATTTCTTACTTCCTTTCCATTCTGGTTCTTTGTGAAATTCACGGTCTCTTAATTTAAACTAATTTTTGTTACATATATATATATATATATATATATATATATATATATATATATATATATATGTGTATTCAGGACTTCTCTTAAAATATTTAAATACCACTAATTTTTTGCATCTGCCATAAGAGAAAACATATCTAGAAGGGATTTTTTGTTGTTTGTTTGTTTGTTTGTTTAGTTTTCAGTCTTCTAAGTAACTGACATTCTTAAAACTTTTTGTCCACATGTAGTCATTTGGAAAAGATCCAATACGGACTAATAAAATTAACATTGATTTTTCTCTTCTTCTGTTTCAGATCAATCTTTTATTGCAACCGCTTGCTCAGTTGAGAGTAGATGATAGACTGACCTGATGAATCATTACCACATTTTTTTCCATTTAAATGATAAAGAAATGGTGGGAAGCGCACTTAATTTGATGCACCAACATGTGTAGAAAGCCTGTTGTTTAACTACTGATATTTTCTTAGTGTGTCTATGTTTTTAACATTAAAGTATGTTGTAGTTTCATTTTTTGTTATTGTGTTCAAAAACTCTGACAAAAGCAGCTCAGGGAATGGAGGGACTACTTTATCTTACAATACAGGGTTGAAGGAAACAGGATCTTGAAGCTACAGGTCACAGTCAGAGAGAGCCTTGATATATGTATGGCTGCTTAGCTTTTTTGCTTTCTTCCAGCTAGGAAAGGGTGCCACTCACCCTGAAGAGATCACCCCAGAGCCACTTGAGACAATAGTCTACAGGCAAACAAGAATTGCTGAGAGCAAGAAACATAGCCTTTTCCAGGAAAAAGCCCACTATTTGGTCAGCCTTAATATCATATATGAGCAACACTGAATGGATAGGACAAGGTTATTATTTATGTATAAAATGTATTAGTGTGGGCTGCAGGGGTGGCTCAGAGGTTAAGAGCACTGGCTGTTCTCCCAAAGGTACTGAATTCAATTCCCAACAACCATATAGTGGCTCCTAACTATCTATAATGATATCTGGTGCCCTCTTCTGGCATGTAGGCATACATACCTGCAGGCAGAGTACTGTATAAATAATAAATAAATAAATCTTAAAAATCTAAAATGTTACGCTCAGGATGCGAGGCTAAGCACTGCACTCAGGGTCAGCCGCTTTCGACCCAGAGAAGAGCATGTCTGATTGTATGCGGGTTGATGCCCCAGGTCCCGCCTCTGAGAAAAAGGTATCGGACGGGTCTGATGCTCTTTGGGTGGATGACACCTAAATGAACATCGGTACAAATCCCAATTCATTTCTAATATCAGAGATCAGACCTCTACTCTTGCCTGACGAGTCTAAAACAAAAAGAGGGAACTGTAGAGAGCTGCGTAATACCACGCCTTAAAGATGGAGCTGGTTTCCGCCTTCCACCTTCCCGATGGTGAGTGCTCTGTCACAAACAACTCCATATTTGGCTAAGGCTGAGGATCTGGCTTGCTTCCGTGTATGTGGACCTATCTGCATTGCCCACGAGGCACGCTGGGGTTGGCTACCCAGAGGCTATTTTAAGCTGTGGACTGGCTTTCCCCAGGGTCAGAAGATTGTTCAAGGTTCCTGAATAAACTGCATTGAGAAGAAAAAAAAAAAAAAAAAAAAAAAAAAAAAAGAGGGAGAGGGGGGGGGGGGGGGGAGGGGAGAGGGGGGGGGGGGGGGGGGCGGGAGGGGGAGGAGGGAGGGACTTATGGGGGGATACAAAAGGAATAAAGTGTAATAAAAGTTAAATAAAAAAAATTAAAAAAAATTAAAAAAAATGTATTAGTATATAATATTTATATCTTATGTTCTATTTTTAAAACACCTATATATTATACATATATATAATATATTAATTAATATGCTAATTGTAATGTCATTATTATATTAATATAATGTAATATATATAATATATAATATATTTGTGTATGTGTGTGTGTGTGTGTACAATAGCAAAGCAAATGAGGCCATATATTCAGGAGGACTCAAGGGAGGCCATATGATAGTTTGGAGAGAGGAAACAGAAAAGTGGTAAGACATAATGTAATTACATTTCAATTTAAAAATAAAAATATTTAGAAAGATAATCTTCTATAGGCAACCTCGGTGGCTCATCATACAGAGGATTTTAGATGCTGCCATGTTGAATAAAACTTACCATGACAGTTTATGTAGTAAAGGAAAATTTCATAAGTTTTAGTACTGATCTCTACATTTCTTAATATACGAAAATATCCCAGCACGCGTGAGTTTATTAAAAGTGAACCCTGATATATTTTATCTTTCTCAGAGAGGGAATGACAAAAACCACCGAGCTATTCCATGTTGAGCTGGGTAGAGCTAAATGAATGTCCACAATTTTTACTGAAACAGCAAAGGAGAGAAGGTGACAGGCTCCGGGTAAAAAGTGATGAGTCTTGCTTTGAGCATGTTGTGTGTACAAGTGGCTTCGAGATGTATAGGAAAAAAGTCGAATGACATAATTAAATCATTAAGGATATTTACTGTTAAGCGACTTTCATATAAAAACTTAAAGAGTAAAATAATTTTCATTCCTTGTGACTTTCCTCAAATTTCAAGTGCAAACTACTGACTGTCCTAGCAGAACAGCACACACTATCTGCAGCCACAGCTGAGCAGAGAGATTAGAAGAGAGACTAACTACGGGCCACTACTACTCTGTAGTCGGATGCAGAACTGATCAAGCATCTCAGGTGATGTAACCCACACACTAAATATTTTGTACCAAAAAGGAGCCTCCTGGAATTTGAAAAAAAAAGTCTCAGTTTTTTTTTTCTTGTGTGTGTGTATATGTGTGTTGTACTGATACGAAATATGGTCTGCTTTGCTCAGTAAGTTATCCCATTGAAATCTCTTTCATAATTGAAGGTAATAATCAATGTGTCAAGTGACCACATCGTGTCTCAAATAAACCCACGATCCATCCATCTCTAAACACACTGCTTGTAGTAGTATTTAATTTGCAAGATGATAATAAATGAGAACAGGATTTCAAGATGAAGTCCACATTAGTGGAATATCACCAAGAACATCATTTAAAAAAAAAAGAAATATTTGCCAATACAAATGGTATTGTGTGAATGCGATCCAAAGGAAGCAAAAATATTATTTCATAGACAGTTTTAAACAACCATTTAGGAACAAAAGGATCTTATAAAGGAACAGGAAATGAAACGTCTGAATTGTAATTGTAGGATATATTTAGATCAGGACTTAGTACGTAACAGTAGCAAGACTATTTCATGTGTCAGTAAGTATAATATCCAACATAGTTTTCTTCCAAAAATAACTGAAGACAATTATTCCTCCATATCTGCAAGGGATTGGTTCCAGAAAATTAAGGTCTGTGAAAGTCCATTATTTAAAATGACATAGTATTTATATATAATCTATGGGCAACCCTTTCTATACTTTAAATAATCTTTAGATTTTTTTTATAGCTAATATAGTGTAAATGGTATTTATGTAATTGTGATTATGTGTTGTTTAGAAAATAATAAGAAAAAGCCCAAGCATATGTTCAATATATATGAAAATATTTTAAAAAGTATTGTTCATTATTTGATTGTATCCACGGATGCAGAACCTATGAGTCATGTGGCAATGGATGAAACAAGACTCTGACCCCTAGTTTATGGTAATGACTAATATCCTGGGTGACAGATGGCATAGCTATGTGAAAATGTGTAATGTCCCTATGGGCTCATTGTCTACTAAAGACCTACTCAGAACCAACCATAAATCTGTATTACGTGATGTAGGCTTTCCTAATCTTAGCACTACGACATTGTGGTCTGGGACATTTTTGTTTTCTTCATGCTTATGCAGATTAAACCCAGAAACTCATATATGCAAAGCAAGTATTGTACCCATCAACTATATGGGTCTTGTGCTTTGAGTACTTTTCCTCATCTGTCCAGGGTATTGCAAATGTTAGCAACATCCCTAGCGCCAAACACTTACGTGCTAGTAGAATACTCCCCGGTGGTTACAATCCAGTGTCCTTACATCATGAAAAATATTCCCTGGGAAGCAAAATTTCTTTTATAATCAGTGTGATAGATGAGAAAAGAAAAGTGGTATCTGGGACAAATGGGATAGAAATATTGTACTCTCCCCACAACATTTCAGCTTTAAACAGCCACGTGTTTCCATTTGTTCTCTAGGAGTCATTGAAAACAAATAGATTGAGAAAATCGCAGTGAAGTTTGTCCTTCATTCTACCCCATTCTCATTTACTCAAATGTATCAGAAGAGTTCTTGCCTTAATTTTTGTGAGCTACATTGGACATGAATATTTTAAATTGTGACATGGATGTATTAAGAAATGCCCACATAATTACATTATCAAAATTAGTTTAAATGTATTAACCTATTGATACAGGTAACAATTAACTATAATTTATTTTTATTTTACTGTGTTTCACAACTGAAGCTTCTCTAAAGCACCACAAAGAACTTGATCTTACAAGGAGCTATACGCACTTAAATATTTAGTAAGTATAGTAAAATGTGTGAATTTCTCTATGCTATGCTATGCTATGCTATATATGATAGGTAGATTATGGATAAAGTTTATTTTTTATCAACGTGATACAAACTAGAGTTACTCAGGATGAGGAAATCTTCATTAAGAAATTGGCTCCATCATATTTGCCTATAAGGAATTTTCTTGATTAATAGTTGATGTGTGAGCGCCCATCATACCATGAATTGTACCATTCCTGAGCATGAGGGCTTGGGACTGTGTATGAAAGGAAGGTGAGCAGGTCATTCAGCAACATTTTCCCGTGATTTCTGTTTCAAGCACCTGCCCTGAGTTTTTGGCTTGTTTTTCCTCGGTAATGAATTTGGAAGTGTAAGCCAAACAAACTCTTTCCTCCTCTAACTTGGTTTTGGTCAGTGTTTTATCACAGCAAGAGAAATCAAAGTAGTACAGTGTGTGTGTGTGTGTGTGTGTGTGTGTGTGTGTGTGTGATGAGCATAGTGATATAAGAGCTATGAACATAAACATAGGTTCAGACCCTGTGTTTATGATAAGAAACAGTGTCAAAGACACAGTAGGGAGAAAGCTGATTTCAAAAAATACAGAAGTGATAATAATTATATTATTAATTTTCATTAAATACATACGTCAAGAGCCTGAAACCTTTGATTACAAAAAAATTAAACTAATTTTTTATAATCTGTACACCATACGTTCTGTATTTCTTACTAGCTAGAAGTATCAATGCAAATATTATATGTTATTTACATTTAGTTGTAAACATTAGTGGGTGTTCTGTACTGAGATTGCACACTTTTTGTTATTGTTTCATGTTTAAAGCATTGCATAAAAGCAGAGAAATTGAAAAGGAAAAACAACCTTGCCCTTCAGTTTACACTTCTGGCAGGAACACAGTAGCATAGCAGATGTCAGGAGCCATAGTCAGCATTTTGGGAAGAAAACATTCTAGTCAGCTGCTCACTGTGGGAAGCAGTAGAAGGGCCTGAAATCTGACAAAATCAGTCCATAGTAGTGTGCAATTAATTTTTTCAGACAGACTTGAAGAAGATAAGATTGTTGCAAGGAAAAGAGATGGTGGATCCATCCCAAATGGAGGCAGTTACACTGTATTTTGTCTTGCAAGGTTAAAGAATTGAACATGATTGTGATACGTGATAGAAAAGTTCTTAAAAATCTTATGATTCCAAGATCTTAGATTTTCCTTTAAGTTGGTGTAATTGAGTAACAGAGATGCCTCTCCTAAGAATTGATGAATTAGCTTTGACTGTCCTGAACTTGCTTTGTTGACCAGGCTGGCTTCAGATTCAGAGGTCTGCCTGCCCCTGCCTCTGCCTCTACCCCTCGGAGTGCTGGGATCACAGGTATGTGCGCCACCACACCCAGATGAATGTTTTTAAGCATTGGTTTTTAAAGGTTTCTAGTATTTTTTCAATTTCTTTTTACTACATAATTTATGTATTTGTTCCATCATTGCATCTTGGGGGGGTGGTGTCCAAACCCTGGCAATCTCATTCTAAATTCAGCACATGTGTTCCAACCCTTGCCCTCATGATAAGGTTGAGTAGGCTGGAAGCCAGGTTAAATTTCCTTTTCCCTTTAAAGTTCATATCCCACAGCACCTAGAATTCTTTCACATGCAACTAAGGCATTGTCAGCACCCTGGCCCTGGCCAACGACATACACTCACTCACCTTGATGCCCCTATTCAACCCCCAGTGGTTTAAATAGCCTTTGTTTCCTCCCTCCCTGCAATTAAAGGAGCTGTCTCTCTGAAATGGTCTCCAAAGAAGTGTGTTTCTCAAGCACTCAGGGTAGCCTGGGATCTCTTTCACACACTTCTTTTCCAACCACCTGCATTTTCCCTCAGGATCCTACTGACTGTGTGGTAAAGGAGCCTGGATTGACACAATTTATGGGTCCCATACCTTTTTCACATTCCTTCATTCATTTTCATCTTTTCTTCCCCAAATTAGCTAATTTCAAATAACATGTCTTAAATTTTTCTATTCCCTTTTCTGCATTGCCTAGTCTGCTGCTGAGGCAGTGTTACATTTTTCACTTACATCATCATATTCTTCAACTCTAGGATTTCTTTTGCATTTTTTTTTAATTTCTTAAACTTCTAACTTTGTTAATTCCTTTGCATTTTGTTTATTTATGTATTTTTTCCCTCTTGCATCTTAAAGAGAGTCTTACACAACATTCTTTTTAATATCTTGTTAGATGAATTTTAGATATTCCTTTCCTTAGGGTCTCTGTCTGAGATTCCATGGTTTCCACTTCTATTTTTTAATGTCTATGTAGATTATGCATCGGAGTTAAGATCCCTTTAGTGATGCATCCACAAATTAATGGGTTAGCTCTATGATCTCAGTTGTCTAAGACTCAAGCTGGGTCACATTCTACTGCTGAGCCCATGAGTCTGTGTTTGGAGTCTGTTTCTAGGGGCATGGGTTTTGTCTAGGAACTGGGCATATTGCACTGTCTAAAGAACCCAGGTCAGTGGGATTAGTGTAGGAAATGCTTGACAGATTGTGGGCATGTTGCCAAGTGCATGAGCAGATGTGGCATTTTCTGGGTCCTTGTCAGGGTCCCCTACTGCACCATTCAGTGAATCTCTGAACAGGTCACAGTCTGCTCGGGTCACAAATGACATGAAAATACAGCTGAGTTTTAGGCTGATGTAGGATTTGCAGTTAATGAGGAGGTGTCCAGATAAATGTCCTGGATTCCTGTGTCTGGGAGGAAAATGACTTACCCAGTAAGTTATTTTGTTAAGGCCTGGAATACACTGAAAAAGACCCCAGACCTGAGCAGAATGAAAGAATAAAGGGCCTTTATACTGCAGAAGTCCAGCATGCTAGGGTCATCACCTTTACAACATGGCAGCGACCCCAAGCGGAGCTTGAAGGCCCCTTTTAAAGCCAGAAAGAGGAATTTCTACTGTGGCTCTGTAAATCTGGGATTAGCTGGTGCCTGTGGAGGCTGCATGACTCTGGTCAGGACTTAGGTGCTTTTAAAATAGTAGTTAAGTAACCTAATCTTCAGGATGTCTTCACTGTTTCTTATTGGTTACCCTTTTCTGTGTGTTTTCCTGTAACTCTTAGACCTGTTCTGTCTAGCAAGAAAAAAATGAAACCTGTCATGGAGTTGGTCAGGTTTATTTAACCAGGCTCTCTCAATGTATGTTCAAAATTGTTCTTAGATAATAGCTGAGATGAACTAGGGCACAGTTTAACTATCAGAGTCTGCAGTGGAACAGAGGTCAGCGGGCCTGCCTTTCAGGGTAAGGAATGGATTAACATCCTAGGAGCCCTATGTCAGGTGTGATTGCTCTCACACTATTTCTCAGTTGGGCTACTGCTGTATTTGAGAGTTTCTCTTGGGTCTGCCAGGAACACAGTGATTGAGCCTGTTGTATCCAATGTGCTGGTATGTACGCCTCATCTCATATCAGTTGATGGAGGATTCTGATAGAAAAAGAGAACAAAAATGGGATTATGATTTAATCTACAAATAGACCATACCACATATAGGTCACAAACCCTACTATTGTCAGTAGGCCTGCTATGGAATATCTTCTGATGCATAGCTAGGCTATTGTACTCATGTAACATTGGCAGATGAAATATAAAACTGGCAATCAAACCAAGATTTTATGTGAGCAAACATATTTTTGAAACAGGGTCTTTCTATGTGGTCTAGGCTGACCTTGAACTTAAGATTCTTTAGCCCCATTCTCAAACCTGCTGGTATTACAGGTGTGAGTCACTATGTATGGATCAAATGGTATTTTTAGTTTAAGCACATCCAAAATGTTGCCTCACACATACTCATACTCTGAAATTTCATTTTATTTGTAGAGATTCAAATTTAAACACGTCTTTTGTAAATTTACCTCCTAGTCCAATAATCTTACACTTTGCTTATTTTTTTAATGACAATGCATGTTCAGAACATGAGTGTAATTCTCAGCTGAGTAACCACAGCAATTTGAAATTGTACTGATTTTCTATACTCGGCTTCCCTCTTTATTCACATATGCCTTCTAAGGAGAAGTTCTGACTGCCTACAGGGTGTCATTTGTAGATTTTAGAGTGTTAAAAATGTACTGCACAATGTTGGTATTCCATGATTGATTCCCAGAAGAATAAGCCCTGAAATTAATACTGAGGATGATTTTTATACACAAGTAAAAATTGAGAGGGTTATACCTAAGAGATCCAGCAGAGCATTCTGGATGCAAAGGTATTTTCAGTAGAATGCTGATAAATACATTTGGAAGCCTACCCAGTGAGAACTCTGAATTTGGTGACATAAGGTGAGAAGCGTCAAAAGCATCATGTTAGCTACCACAGCTGTCTGCATTCCTGCCTGCCCTGTCAGACATTCCCCTTCAAAGCAGGTGTCTCTAAGCTGACATCAATGGGGAACATGGCTTCTAACTGCACACAGAACCTTGATCAGTGGCTGTGGACAACTGGTATGACTCTAACCAGTTCTTGAAAACATAAAACAAATCCAGCCTCCAAACAGGAAGCCAGCTTTATAGCCATCCATGCACCCAACTTCTTGCAATATTTAAAAAAAGAATTCATCAATTATTCAGGAAACACTATTTCATGCTGAGAGAATTCTGGCTTGAGTAGAACTGAAAAGCTCTCTTCATTGCTCAACTGGCCTAATTTATTTAATGCAATTATTGATATGATCAAAGCTTCTAAAAACACTCTCTGAAAACTCTCATGAAGAACTGATTTAGGTGACTCAAATTATGATACTGGAGTTGAGACTGTCTGATGATTCATCTTCAAGATTAAAGAAACCTGTAAATTTGAGAACTCCTTCCATATTCTAGGCTAGTATTTAAAAATTTAAATTCACTGTGGGTCAGCATTTTCTTCCACTTCTTAGTGTTAAAACTGTAAGTAAAAGATGTAAGGATGGGGAAAACGAGACTAAAGAAACTCTGGGAGTGAGTAACTAAACTACAATCACAGGGAATGGGCAGCCGCAAGACGATGCTGCAAAGCTCAATTCCCACATTAGCATTTCTCATCTTTCTGAAAGCATATCTTCTTTCCGTTTTGCCTGGTTTTCTTTATGTTAAGACTGTGAGATTCAGTTAGGCATATCATTGTACAACCTGGATTCTGTTTATTCAGGGCCCTAAGATTTTTGTTCTTCCTTAACAGAATGAATGGAGATATTGACTGCCCTACCTGCTAACACACATACAACATGAAGGGTAATGTGATTCTGAATCTATTTGTGGAAATGTTAAGCATCTATTCTGTGCCAGGTTAGTCAAGTCGTAGAAAGAATGCTAGAAAACTTTTTGCCAGCACACAGCGAAAGTGCTGCTTAAAGGACAAGGAAGTTTGTTTTTGTCTTAACGTGATTTGAAAACAAGGTAGTTTTTTTTTCCCTATTATCAAGGTTTCTATTCGACAGTTATGTACACACAGATAATGTTTTTTGTCTGTTGACTCCTCCCACCTTCTTTTATCTCCACCCCATCCCTACGGAAGCCACTCCTACCCTACCAATCGCATTCACAGAATGAAGACTTTAGGTTTGGTTTTCGTGCCATTCATTTTAACCAGGGCCATGTGTATGAACGATGGATTAGAATTACCCATGGGAACTTGGTGGGATCGTGAGTAGGCATACAACTGAAAGGAATGGCTCTCCTAAGTCTATCAATAGCAAACAATGCACCAGCAATAGGTAGTGTTTTGGGCTTCTCCTCTGCCTTTGCCTCAATGTTGATGGACACATTCTTATGCAGTTGTATAACAGAATCCACAGCTCTGGAACTGGAATGACAGTGCCTTGCTCAGCAGATGGCATTATTCAGCTTTCTAACCTAGCTTAAAAACAATCTTTTAAAATATTTATTTATTACAATTTATTCACTCTGTATACTCACTGCACCCCCTCCCTCATCTCCTGTCAGTCCCACTTACCCTCCCTCTTCTCCTCCTAATGTTCTTTCTCTAGTGCCCTGGTAGGGGAGGATCCCTCCCCCTTCTTTCTGACATTAGCCTATGAGATCTCATCAGGACTGGCTGCATCATCATCCTCTGTGACCTGGCAAGGCTGTACCTTCCCCCCGTCCCAGGGGAGGAGTAAAACAAGGTAATCATGAAATTTGCAGGCAAAAGGTGGAAACTAGAAAAGATCATACTGATTGAGGCAACCCAGAAGCAGAAAGACTCATATAGTATATTCTCACTTATAAGTGGATATTAGCCGTATAATATAGGATAAACATCCTAAAATCTATAGTCCTAAAAAAGCTAAACAACAAGGAGGACCTTAGGGGAGATGCTTAATCCTCATTCAGAAGGGCAAACATGATAGACATCAGAAGGAGGAGAGGACAGGAGCCTTCCACAGAGGACCTCTGAAGACTCTACCCACCAGGCTATTGAAGAGGATACTGAGACTCAGCCAAACTGGGCAGAATTCCAGAAACCTTATGGAAGAAGAAGGAGATATAAATACTTGGAGGGGACAGGAAATCCACAAGGAGAACAACAGAGCCAAAAAAACTTGGGCCCAGGGGACCTGCAGAGACCTATACTCCAGCCAAGGACCATGCATGGAGAGGACCTAGGCTCTCTGTTCAGAAGAAACCCATAGACTGCTCAGTTTCCAAGTGAATTCCCTAGTAAAAGCAATCTTTTAAAGGAAATTTCATATTTTTCTGACCTCCTTCTGCAATTCTCTGTAAGCCTTAGACACAGTAACATACATGTACAAAATAGTTTTAGAACTAATATAAGGACTGACTCAAATTATCAAGCATTATTTGTATGTGTAATAATATTTTAAACATGGTCACTTAATAATTTCCTAGGTGTGAAACACAGTTATTAACTATATTCACCTTACATTCATAACAGAATGCTATTTGTATATTAACTTATTGTTAATTAATTATTATTTATTAATCCTTAAGGACATTGTACTAAGTGACATGAGTCAACTACAGTAATATAATGATCTAATTCTAAATAGAATCTACCCATAAAAAGGGACTGTACATAAAAGGATTGGGATCAGGCATTTCTTGAGGAATCAAATGCCTAATTAAATAAATAAAAGTACAATAAATGAAAACACCATCAAACATGGAAGATTTTCATTTGACATGGGAATGTAAATAAGGGACACTGCTATGTTCATAGACCTAGGCCCATTGTCTTCAGAGAGACGCCATCAGCAACTGATGGGAGCAGATGCAGAGACCCATAACCAAACACAGGTGGGGTTAAGAGAACCCAAAAGAGAAGGAAGAGGAAGAATTGTGGAGCCAGATGGATCAAGGGCACTACAGGAACACAGCCCACAGAATCAACTAACCAGAGTTCACAGTGGCTCACAGAGACTGAAGTGACAATCAGGGAGCCAGTATAAGTTTAAGTAGACCTCTGCATACATGTTATGGTTGTGTAGCTGGGTGATCTTGTGGGAATCAAGCCAGTGGGAACAGAGGCTGTCTCTGACTCTTTTGCCTGCTCTTGAGACCCTTTTTCTTCTACCAGGTTGTCTCATCCAGCATTGATATAAGGGTATTATATTGTAACCTGTTATGCCATGTTTGGTTGATATTACAGGAGGACCACTCTTTTCTGAAGAAAAATGGAGGTGGAGTGGATCTGGAGGAGAGAAGAAGTGGAGGGGAGGGACTAGGAGGAGAGAAAGGAGGAGAAATTGGGGTCAGGATGTAATATATGAAAGAATAGTAAATCAATTTTAAAAAGAATAAGGAACACATTTTTGAACCTTCAAGAAATATACACGATAATTATAGTAACAGGGTACTATAACAACTTATAAGATGAAAGTAAAATTACTTTCCTCTATAAAGTGGATGTGCCATTGTTCACTCTTTACTCTGAATAAGAACTGTCAAGGTCTATGTTGAGACTTATGGCCAACTGTTGGGCAGAGTGCAGGGAATCTTATGAAAGAAGTGGGAAATAGTAAGATCTGGAGAGGACAGGAGGTCCACAAGGAGAACAACAGAACCAAAAAATTTGAACACAGGGGTCTTTCCTGAGACTCATACTCCAACCAAGTACCATGAATGGAAATAACCTAGAACCCCTGCATGGATGTAGCTCATGGCAGTTCAGTGTCCAAGTGGGTTCCATAGTAATGGGAACAGGGACTGCTTCTGACATGAACTGATTGGCCTGCCCTTGGATCACCTCCCCCTGAGGGGGGAACAACATTACCAGGCCACAGAGGAAGACAATGCAGCCATTCCTGATGAGACCTAACAGACTAGCATCAGAAGGAAGAACCCCCCCCCCCACTAGTGGACTTGGGAAGGGCATGCATGGAGAAGGGGAAGGAAGGGAAGGATTGGGAGGGGAGGAGGGAGTGAACTAGAGGGGGGATACAAAGTAAATAAAGTGTGATTAAAAATAAAATAAAAAAAATTAAAAAAAAAGAAGTGTCAAGGTCACCTTCGCATTTATCTGCCTGTGAATATTTCAAAAACATTAGGGAAACACACAACCTCAAACACTGGCGCAAACTTCCTTTCAACTGTATCCACTGAATAAAACACATCAAAGAAGCAGTTGCCAGTAGTGGGTCCACACTAACAGCATGGGATTAGAAGTTGGGCCTATTCAGGACCAAAGCTCCATTCCCTTTCAGCAGTAGCACATTCTGTGAACTTCTTATACAGCCCTCTCAGAGTCTTTCCACGTTGTAGGGTGTCACTGCATCAAGAGATATTGAAAATTAGAGCCTTTCAAGAGCAGAAAATGTCATAGGTAAATGGTGGTTGATGATGTCTTGATTTACAAAAGAGGAAGGATTTTTTTCCCTCCTGATATGTTCTTTTTCTTTTTACTTAGTTCTTTATATCAGGCAGGAAAAAGCCTCAGTTTTGAGATTTGGAGGATGCACATCAGTCATTTGACTGGTTATGAAATGCTGTAAACAAGTTCTCATTATTTTTTACTTAACTTGGTAATAAAAGCACAGCGCTTCCTTTGATTTCTTTGCTGACTTTCAACTTTCTTAGCAGAGAACACTGCTGTTTCCTGCCTTAAGGATGGGGGACATGCTGTGCAGCTCTGCAGTTGGGAGTCAGGTCCACCAAGGGCTGAAATATCCCAACTCTGTTCCATGAGGAGGTAATGCATGTAACCAAGCATGAAGGTGTTTGACTTTAGCCAGTCTCATTTTAAATGCTGAGAGGTGAGTTTCTTCATTGCTAATGGAGAAAGAAGAAAGAAATGTGCATGATTTCAAGATATAAAATTGTATATAGCATAATTATTTTTTTAAATTAATTTTTAGTGTTTGAGATTATAATATAATTGCATAATTTTGCTTTTCCCCCTCCTTTTCCTTCCAAATCCTCTCATAAAACCCTCTTTGCTCCTTTTCAAATCCATGTCCTCTTTTTTCATTAATTGTTTTACATATATATGTAAATATACACATAAATATGCCCTATATATCATATACACATAAATATGCATTTGTGAATGTGTAGACATGTATATACATGTGTGTGTGTGTGTGTGTGTGTGTGCCCATGTACACACATACCAATATAGCCTACTCAGTCTGTATGATGTTATTTATATGTGTATGGCTGACCATTTGATGTGCTCATTCTTGGGGAAGAATATTTTTTCCACTTTCAGAATTCCTTAGTTGCTTATAGTCCTTTGTGGAAGGTTGAGGCCGAATAGGCTTTCCTCAGTCTTCTTTCACAAATCTATTGTCTTTGTTCAGCTCTCAGCAATGTATTTGATTTTGTGTCATTCATTTCTGTAAACCTATATTTCTAATTTTTGTTTTGCTTGGCTCACACGGCACGGGAACATCCTTCAGGTATACTATTAATGACAGTTTCTCATGTTCTTTTCTTTCACAGTGAAACAAGAGCTAGGTCAGATCCAATGGCTATATATCTATCTTCAGGACTACAACTTTATAAACACATCCTTATAATTTACATAAACACATTTCCTTCTTGTTATGGTTTGAATGTGTTGTATTTACTGTAGGCTCACATATGTGAACACCTGATCCCTATCTAGTGGCACTGTTTGGGGATTTTCTGAAAGTGAGGCTTATCTGGGGGAAAGGTGTCACTAGGGATGTGGTGTTTGAAAGTGGACAGTCTGGACTTATTTCAAGCCATAGTTACTGATCCCACAAAAATGTGAGAAGTGACCTTCTGGTTCTCCCACTGTTCTTGACGCGATGCCCCCACCCATCTGAGAACTGTAGTCTTAAATCATCCTGAAATAAATCCCTCCGGAATTAAATTGCTTCTTTTCAGATATTTGATCACAGAAATGAGAACTAATTTGTTGTGCTATTATTTGTGACTATCTGGTTATCATGGTTAAGAATAAATACTCCTGTTGTCCACCCTCTTTGCCTTTCCTAATAGAGATTAAGCATTTTAGCCAGAGTCCTTCTTCTTGATTAGCTTCCTTAAGTGTACAGATTTTAGTATGTTCATCCTATATTACATATCTAATATCCACTTATGAGTGAGTATAAACCCTGTGTGTCTTTATGCTTCTGGGATACCTCACTCAGGATAATCTTTTCTAGTTCCCACCATTTGCCTGCAAATTTCATGATTTCTTTGTTTTTCATTGTTGAGTAATATTCCATTGAGTAGATGTACCACAATTTCTGTATCCATTCCTCAGCTGAGGGGCATTTGGGTTGTTTCCAGCTTCTGGCTATTACAAATAAAGCTGCTACAAACATGGTTGAACAATTGTCCTTGTTGTATACTTGAGCATCTTTTGGAAAAATGCTTAGGAGTGGAATAGCTGAGAAAACAGGAACAGGACTGGAGCATACCACATAGGGCCTCTGAAAGGCTCTACCCTGCAGGGTATCAGAGCAAATTGTGAGACTTATAAGCAAACTTTCGATGGAGTTCATGGAATCTTATGAATGAAGGGGGAGATAGTAAGACCTGGAGAGGACAGGAGCTCCACAAGGAGAGCAACAGAACCAAAACATCTGGGCCCAGGGGTCTTTTCTGAGACTGATACTCCAACCAAGGACCATGCATGGAGATAACCTAAAACCCCTGCACAGATGTAGCCCATGCAGTTCAGTGTCCAAGTGGGTTCCATAGTAATGGGAACAGGGACTGTCTCTGACATGAATTCAGTGGCTGGCTCTTTAATCACCTCCCCCTGAGAGGGGAACAGCTTTATCAGGCCACACAGGAAGATAATACAGCCACTCCTGATGATACCTGATAGACTAGGATCAGAAGGAAGGGGAGGAGGATCTTCCTCATCAGTGGTCTTGGGGAGGGACATGGGTAGAGAAGGGGGAGAGAGGGTGGGATTGATAGGGGAGGAAGGAAGGAGCTACAGGGGGTATACAAAGTGAATAAATGGTAATTAATAAAAAAATACTACTGAAGCCATCACCACTGCATTTAAACTGGTAAGTATAAAACTGTGTTTATAACTGGTAAGTACAGCTGTTACACTGAACATGCTTGTGTATCAGAAACATCTCAGATGAATTCACAACTAAATGTTAAATGCAATTATTTTCACTAGGTACCTATAGTAAATTAACATCTAATTTCAGTGTTTTAGCAGTCACTAATTTTGTAAAAACTGTGTGGGAATTTTAGGAACTTTTATTTGCATGCTCTGTAATACTTTCATGTCACATTCTGCCCACCCCGTACTATGGCTAGAGCCTCTTAGCTATAGTGGCACCCAGACAACTGCCCCAGGCTTTTCCCCCTCACTACACAAAAATTCACGGAAGCTGCAATTAAGGCCCCTACCTGGGACTGCACCACCAGATCCCCAGTGCATAAATTACAGCTTTTAGCCTAGTGTTTTCCTGGGACTTCTGAGTGTGAGCATGAGCGGGTCTCTGATTCTTGTGTCTGCTCTTGGGACTCCTTTCTCTCTTTCAAAGAGTTGTCCTGTTCAATTTCTGTATGATTTTTTTTCTTTATTGTATCATGTTTTACTTGTCATGTTTGGTTGTTTTCTTTTAGAGACCTGGTCTTTTCTAATGAAAGAGAGAAAGGGAGTGGATCCAGAGGGAAGAGAAGGAGGAACTTTGAGGGAGAGAGGGAGGGTAAACTATAATCAGGATATATTGCATGGAAAAAAATCTATTTTCAACAAAAGGCAAATATATAAAAAATTAAAAATTTAACTCTTCATGTTGAAATAAGTAAGTGGTGCCATCTAATTATTGTTATTTCCTCTTTAACAAATGGCAAAACTTTCTGTACAATTTCAAATCAGAGAAATGATTTAAAATAAATTTGTTTATGGTTTGTTGACAGAAAGCAAAACAAAACCTTTATTTACAAAAACAGGCGGTATCATGTTATATCTAGATTGTAGGTGTTATTTTGCTTGGTCAGCAGTTCTGTAGCTCTCATAAGAAGACAAAAATAAAACAGACAGTCTGCACTTCTAAAGACTTTGAGCCCAGTGGCAGGAACAGGCTTGGGAGATTTCTCACAGCCAGGTAGAAGTTCCACATGAGACAAAGGTTTCAACTCAGCCCTAACAGACTGAAATGTATGTGGAAGGAACTGGAAAGTACAGTGTCAAAACAGTCAAGCCAGGTGCATCTTGAATGCTCTCTCATTTGCAGATATCAGCAAGTCTATGTTATAGCTAATCAGAAAGGACTGGGACTCCCAGGACTGGTAGATGATGGATTGCAATTCCACAAGCTGCATCAAAACAGACGAGATTAGTTCAGGTTCTTTTTCAGCATGCTTAGAATCTTATTCATTAATAAAGCATATGGTATGTTTCAAAATAACCGGAAATTCTCCAAACATTAAAAATGGTTAATATGGGAAAGGTGAAAACGCTTTTCTTGTTTTGCCTTGACTTGAGAGCGGTTACGGTACTGCCTGCATCAGTTTGCGGAAATATACTGTATAAGGACAGTGAGCAGTTATGTCTTTAAAAAGTTTCAAGCCAGGATAAACTTCCAATCAGCTTTGATTTATTTACCACATACAGATGAATATCAGCAATCTGATTGTTCCGGTGACAGATTCAGGAATCCAGTCAGGGCACAAATCTTGTTTGAAATAATAGTACAAATACTTTAAAAAGCATGCTTTTGTCAGCTCTGTGAGAATTAAACACTGTGTGTTTCAATCACGTGTTTTCTTCCCACAACCTCGCTCAGATTTTCCTTACCTCCCTACCCACCCGCTTTAAGCACTTTTCCTGCTCTCTTGTTAAGCCAACATTTCAGTACCACGAAAACAGCATTCTAATGACAGGATATCTAAAATTATGCTTTAAACATATTCAAGGTTGTAAAAAGAATACCATTGGCTATCAACAATTTCTCACTTTCGCACATCACACTGAATATTAAAAATGTAGCATTTTAAAATTTCCTTGAGTATCTTTGACTTACATAGTGAGAGACTACATACCCAACATGTGTGATGGATTACTATTAGACCAATACTCTTATGACCTCTTACAGGTTCATTTTTTTTATTTTGTCATCTTGCATGCATTTCCTGTAACACCGAAGCCACTTCTGGATAGCCTGCATGATCAGCAAGGTGTAATCAGTATGGCAAATTTGCATGATATTCTTGGGGAACTCTAATCATGCCGTATAGATATCTTCAGACTATATTATGATGGAATGCCTGAGGAGAATTTTAGTCTGAACAAACATTTAAAGAACACTCGTCCATTCTACACGAGTGCAAATTGTTTCTGACACCTTTTTAATTAAGTAAAAGTGAACGTACTGACCCTACTGTGGCCTCATCCCACATATCCCAAAACTTGCTTTGAGCCAACATCATTTTCAGCACTGTATCTGTGCTTGGAATATTACTCAGCTGAATTTATGGTAATCCGTGATCAATCTTTATGACTGCTGCAGTTTCTCATGGGCCAGACTGGTGAATGTAAAATCTTTCAGTCTTAAAGAGTAGCACCGATCCCGACTGTCTTAGGAGACACGTTTACTACATGAGTTATTTTAACTGGTGTCAAGTTTTCTTGTTTTCTTGTCACTGTTTCTGTTTTATTGTCACTGTATAATATAGCACAGCATCGAAGAGTTTTTTTTTTTTTTTTGCTCCAAAGTATACAGACTTCAACTATTTTAAGTTCAAGACTTGAGAGAGAGAAGCCAAGAACTTTTGGTAGTGGGAACACAGTAGAGACAGATGAAAATGGTGATGGTAGTGAGATGAGATGAGAGGCACAGGTGGAGAAGACTTTGTAAAAAAAAAAAAAAAAGACTTGAGAGAGAAGCCACAGAGTGTGTCTCTGATCCATTAACATAAAGGGCCAGATGTTTAGGCAAGTACCTGATGTCCTCACACTCACTCCAAAGCAGGAGCCTGATAACCAGTCTCTGAATGCCAGTGCCATCTCAGATCCCACGCCACTGCACGCGCGGCATGTTCTGGTATTCTCCTTTCTTTTTTTAGTAAGTTCTTTCATAGGAGGATCTGTGGAGTCATGCTTTGAACAGTGAGTTAGTCTCATTTTCTTTTATTTTTTTTTAGTTAATTTATTTTTGTATAAATTACAGTTTTTTGACTTTGTATCCCAGCCATAGCCCCCTCCCTCATACCCTTCCAATTTCACCCTCCCTCCTTCATCTCCTCCAATTTCCCTCCCCAAGTCCACTGATAGGGGAGGACCTCCTCCCCTTCCCTCTGACCCTAGCTTATGATCTCATCTTCTTTTTTTAATTAATTTTTTATTTTTATATTAGTTACAGTTTATTCACTTTGTATCCCAGCTGTAGGCCCCTCCCTCATCACCTCACAATCCCACCCTCCCTCCCTTATCTCCTGCCTGCCCCTCTCTAAATCTACTAATGGGGGAGGTCTTCCTCCCCGTCCATCTGATCCTAGCTTATCAGGCCTCTTCAGGACTGGCTGCAATGTCCTCTTCTGTGGCCTAGCAAGGCTGCTCCTCCTTCGGGGGGGGGGGTGTCAAAGAGCCAGCCACTGAGTTCATGTCAGAGACAGTTCTTGTTCCTGTAATTAGGGAACCCACTTGTATACTGAGCTGCCATTGGCTACATCTTAGCAGGGGTTCTAGGTTATATCCATGCATGGTCCTTGGTTAAAGTATCAGTCTTAGGAGAGTCCCCTGTGCTCAGATATTTTAGTTCTATTGCTGTCCTTGTGGAGCTCCTGTCCTCTCTAGGTCTTTCCTTAAGGACAGTCCCTCCCTTAACTTTCACATTCACAGTCAAAGAAAAGGTAGATGATCACAAATACCATTGGAGTGATATCTTAGAGTCTCATGTTTCATTCTCACCATTTTAAAATTATAAATATGAAGCAATAGCCTTGTTGGCTCCTTGTCTGTCTTCCTCCTCTAGTGATGCCATATGTTATTAACCATCTCCATAACACCCTGTGAGCCAAGACTTCTTGGCTGCCCTTCTGACCTTGATGGCTATAATGATGATTGTGTCTTCCTGCTTTCTGGCAGTTAAATGCCACCACATGCCCTCTATTATTTCAATAATGCATTACTTAATGAATATTAATGGGCCTTGGCTGAGACTATCTTTCTTATCATCAGCTCTAGTCTGAAGAGGTGATACACTAAGTGCTTATTATCACTGATGCCCCTCCTCCCGGTATTGTCCACACGTACACCGGTTACCTGATTTGGGTGTTTACAGGTTTATAAGATATATCAACTTCAGTATTCTACTTTCCCCATCTTTCAAATTTCTCACCTGTAATCTTACAGGGAAACACAGGGTCTTCTCTCTAATTCAGAAGGACCATTGATTCAGAGACTCCTTATTAAGTTTGCCTCACCCTATGAGGTACTAGTTGCTAGGGTGTTAAAACCCTATATAAAAATTCTGGAATAACAAGTCAATACCATTTTGATTTTTCTGTATAGCCAACAAGGCTGTAGCTTCATATTTATAATTTTAAAGTGGTGAGAATGTTTCAGTTCACTTGATCATGCAGCTATAAAATGTAGTCTCAGGGATACTCCAGCATGTGCTGTTCATGCTCATAGATACTTGGCAGATGTTCTAAGGAGCAATCATTTCTTTCCTACTCTCTCACGTTTTCAACCAGGTTAACTTAGGGCTTTAACATAGACTCCTCCCTAAGAGCAAGGAGTAAGACAACTTCTTAGAGATTATCATTGTATACTTGAGGAAACATACAATTGCTTGGTATTTTTTCTATAATTGGGGTGGGGTTCCAGTTCTCAAGAATATTTAACAGACTTTTAGGTAAACAGCCAATGTAATTAATTATTAGAATATGTTGCAATATTCATGAATGTTAATATTAAAGCAAAATATCTGATAAAATATTTGCATTTGTATATTTTAGTGTTGGATAAATATAAAGTAAGACATCTGTACAAATACCTAACTAATTAGAAATTAATGACAACTAAACAAGGAAAGTAAAAGAAAAGATATACCTCAAAATGTGTCATAGGCTTACATGTAAATTATGCAACCACAAACTGCTAGTATTAATAAATGCAACAAAAATCATTTAATGGTGCCAGAACCATTTAATGATGAGAAAAAATGGAAATTGACTTCACTATGACATAACACTACATACCTGTCACACTGGATAAGATAAGGAATGGATATAACATCAAAGATTGACAAGATTATGGAAAACTTGAATAACATACATTGCTTATGGAAATTTAAAATGATACACTCATTTTTGCAACTAATTGATGGGTTCGTATAAAATTAAATGCAGATCTGTTACATGAGTCGACAATTACACTATTTGGCATTTCTTTCAAAGAAATAAGAACGTATGTTTATATAACAGTGTCTACCGAAACGTGATAGCATTTGTCTATAGAGAATAGTCTTCATAAAAAGTTTAGGTAGTTTCCAATGACCAAATGCTTGAACTGTAGAATGCAAATGCATACAGGATGGAAAGAAATGTTGTGGATGAACCTTTGAATATTTTTCTCAGTGAATTAAGCTAATACCAAGAGCATACATGCTGCAGAATTTTACTTCTATTGAAAATTTGAAATGGCAACAGATTAGAGTTTGACTCTGTATTTAAAAGGCCAATGTGAGATATCATTCTAATTATATATATATATGTATATATATATATATAAATAATTCTTACTATAAAATAATTTACGTTGTAAAAATTCATGGTATATGGTGACATTTCCATATACCCAGGTATCATGCTTCAACTGAGTCCATTCTCCCTAGCTTCTATTGTCCCTTCTGGACTACCTCTACTTAGGTAGTTCAGAGATCTTGCTAAGGCAATCATTGCCATACCAAGACACAACCACAGCCCCAAGAGAGTAAACCTTGAAAATAAAAAACAATAAATCTTAACAGTTTACTGTATAAAACCTCTTTCAAACAAAACTAGAGAAGTCCTGGTAAGTGTAAGCGTGCACTTAAAGTTTGTTTCTTAAAAAATAAAGTGTTCTGGGTTTGGAATGGGATAAATGGAATTCCAAACATTTGGATGTGAACATCTGATATCTCCTTCCTTAGTTGGAGCAAACATGCAGATTGTCAGTACATTGCCCTAGAGTCTGTGTTACCAATTTGAAGAAATACCAAAGAACTCTAACTCTGAACCTTTCAGATTCTGACACCAGAAATATCTGAGGACCTAGAAACACTGACAGAAGTTTCAGGTCCTTTCCATTATCCAAACAGAGAAGAGAGAGAAACTGCAAAGGAAAGCGAAAAAGGTTTCTAAAGTCTTCTAGTTAGCAAATGCAGAGGAGGCTTCAGCTGGGCTGGAACACGTGGACAGAGGCCGGCTAAATATAGTGAATAAGAGTCCCTCAGCTGTGAAATTAGGATTGCTTTATCCACAGTGCACCAGCATGCACATCTTCTAACTGCCACTTGGTGCATCCTGAAATTGAACAGTGTTGGCAACAAAACAAAACAAAACAAAACAAAATGTTTTCTACCTGTGACCATTAATATCCAGTCTCCTGTTCATCATCTACTGAAAGCCAAGAGAGCCGAAGAGAAGAAACACTCTTCACTAAAGTTTTTCTAATATGCAAGTTATCTATGAACTCTGTGATAAAACGCAGACACTAGTGATACTCAAGAGACACTGCAGCACGTATCATGTTCTTCAAAATCTCAATGTATATTCTTTTCAAAACTTCCTCATACTGAATAATGTTTTAATTTGTTTGTATACAAGTGCTTGGCAATGGCTTCTTCATCTTCCATTTGTTTGGGATGTAGTCAGTCTCTGTTGGATATTAAGGCACTGCTGACTCACCCACTTTAGTTGTCAAGGCTCATATAGAAATATTTTTTTTCTGTGAGGTTTGAGGATGAGTGCATTTTTCCCCCTGAATGAAGGGGTCATCTGCAGTCAAGGAGATCCTGTATTTTCGTACTCATGTAGTCACACAATGCCTTACACTAAGAAGCCAACACTTGACATAAAGGACTGCTCTCTCTGTCTTAAAATTTTTAATATTCTTTTTTTAAAACTAGGTCCTAGAAACTTTACACTCACAGAGTTCTGAAAATTATGTGTCAGGTACTGGTTGAAGATAAAGTTAGTGGATAAGATTAACTGTCCATCTCCAGAACAACAAAGGCCAGTGTGTCCTGACCGATCTGGACACTCGCTCTGACGGGTATGGAGAGCAGATGACTCCCCAAGTGAATGTGTATTGTTGACAGGAGCTTGACCATGACAAGGAGGCTAATACCTCAGACCCATAGGATTATCAAAGGCCATCCTAAGGTCTAAGAATGGATATTGACAACCTATGACCTTTAGATAAACCATCACCTTCCTCAAACTGGAAGTTTGCAGCTTGAGACAGTTTCCACAAAGAGACCACCAACCAAGACCAGAAGAGTACAGGGTAGCAAACATTTAATACACCCAAGGGTGAGAATGGGAGGTGGCAAAAATGAGAATGAAGCAGTGTGGAGCAGGGCAAACATTCTCATGGTGTCAGAGTGTACAATGGTCAAAGAGAACTTTGTTGCAATCTACATTTTAGGCAGATTTTATACTATTTCTAGAGTCCCTTAGACAAGTTGCCATCCTAAGGGCCCTTGACCTGACCACATGGCTGGCAGGCTTGTTGGTTTGACCCTTACTGGTGTGGGCAATGGAATGCCATTTTAATTTATCAGAAAGCCTCCATCTATATATTAATCTTAGATACAGAGCTTTTGAATCCAGTTTATGACAGTTATTAATTAAGGTCAGGATCTAAAGTCTCTTCTCAGTGTAAGAAATGACTCAGCTTCTATTCTCATGATCAGTACTTTGAGTTTTGATGTTATAGCCCTTGGTTTAAAAGGTCTTTAATAGCAGAGGGAGATCAAGCCATAATGCCATAATGCCTCTAACCATGATAATATCTAAGAAGCAACATGTAACTGACAAAGCCAACCTTGAGCTCCTTCTACAATCCAGGCTGACTTTGAATTCTATGTAGACCAAGTTTTCTTGAATTTGCATTCTTCTCACCTAAGTTTCTTAATAAACATAAGTTCACAGAAGCATTTGTCACCAGGCCTATCTAAAGATCTCCACTTTAATAAAAAATAATCAAACTCAGGAATTTAATTTGGTGAGAAAAGAATGCTTCTCCAGAATTTTCCTAGTAGAAAGGAGAAAGAAAACATGTTAAAGTCTTTCCTCATGAGGAAGCATGATATTCTAATAAGAAATACAATCTACACCTTCTCCTGACGGGAGAGCAGCCTTACCAGGCCACAGAAGAAGACAATGCAGCCACTCCTGATGAGACCTGATAGACTAAGATCAGAAGGAAAGGGAGGAGGACCTCTCTTTTCAGTGGACTGGGAGAGGGACACTGGTGGGGAGGAGGGAGGGTGAGTTTGGGAGGGTAGGAGGGAGGGAGGTACAGGGGGATACAAAGTGAATAAACTGTAATTAATAAAAACAAACAAACAAACAAACAAACAAAGAAATACAATCTAGCTCCTAAGCAGAGTGTGATCTGAGAGGAAGTCATGGCAGCCCATAAGGATGGGGTGAGAATAAGTGGTAGGCTAAGTAAAGAGTTTGACCTCCTAATGAGATCTTAACTTTTAACCTCATACTATAATGGATTGAAAAGAGGCAGAAATGAGGGTGAAAATCATTAGCCTTGTTGTAATGGACCAAGCAAAACCTGTACCATGTCACTTGAGTTGAGACCAATGGAAAAGAAAAATGCTGTTTCTCCACGTGGTTGGGTATACTTTCCAGAAATTACTTGCCTCCTTTTTGTTTGTTTGTTTTTTTGTTTTGTTTTGTTTTTTTGTCTCCCAAACTCTTTTAAGGTTAACAATCACTTATGCAACTGTCCTTTCAGAGACTTTTGTAAGTATCTTTGAAACACTTTTCTCTGAGTTGAAGAAAATGCCTTGGGTAGTTGCCTAGCCCAGTCTCATTGTTATGCATCTGCTTTGCCCTTCTGTGACAGGCAGCAGAGAAAACACAGAGACAGGAAGGTATGGAATTAAATTATGGGAATTTTTCTCTCCTGACAAGGTGATGAATCAAATAACTGCACTCTTCTCTGAATATCTACTTTTTTTTTAATTCCTTACTCCAGAAATTTTCTTAGCAGGTAAATAAAACCACTAGAAAAATCTGGAAAATCCACCAACATTAAGGGCAGTTGATGGATTTTCTGAGTATGAATTTTATACCTGAGTTCAGAGCAAGAGTATGCATAGTCATAAAAAGGCAAAATCGTATAGATGCTTGAATATTAGTGTTTTCTCATCATTATCCCTATATGTGAATGGACAATTAAGTGATCCTACTGAGAAATGAAAAGCATCTCTGATGGAACATGTTGGATGCTGAGCTCCAGGTTTCCCTTAGTCTTTCTGATTTTTCTCTTTCTTTAGTATACCATTTTTTTTCTTTCCATAAATCGGGATGACTGATTTCATAATAGCTTACTCATTTAAAGTAATTTTTATTAGAGATATTGTTTTCAGGGAGAAAATGTAAAATCACAGGGCTGAAGATGGTCAAGGAAATAATGAAGAAAGTGTTATCAAAAGTTGAGATTCTTGGATGCAGAATCAAGTGTCTGTACCTATTGTGGTTACGTAAGCCATTAGAGCTCACTCTTTATTTTTAGTATTTTTTTAACTTTTAATACAGTTTTCAAAAATTTTTATTTTATTTTTATTAATTATAGTTTTTTTCACTTTGTACCCCAGCTGTAGGCCCCTACCCCATCCTCTCCCAATCTCACCCTACCTCTTCTTCTCTTATGGCCCTCCTCCAGTCCAATGATAGGGGAGGTCCTCCTCCACTTTATTTCTGACCCTAGTCTATAAGATAGAGCTCACTCTTAAATAATACTACTTAAAACAAAGACTACAGATTATTAACAAAACACATAACAATTTTCAAAGCATGAAGAGAGGGTATGTGTATTTTTTATCCACATTAGTCAAGCATGCTTTTGATACCTGTGTATCAGCTATCTACAATGTATCCATCCACTCACCCATTGATTAATGATAAACTGTCCTTCCTCTATGCCTATGATTTGCCTCCTTGCTATTAGTTTTGTTATCTGTATAGCAGAATCCATAATTTTATCAAAGTAGCTGATATAAAATTGATCAAAGCATAGCTGCTTTTCCCTAAAACAGAGCCTCGTGATCCTGGGCCTTTGGTCTCAGCATTATGCAATGCTTCTCCAGCAGCCTTTCAGTTCAGAAAGAGTGTAGAAAAAGACAGACTCTTCTAGCTATTGTAACACACAGACAGTTTGAAAGAGTGAAAAGATAATCAAATCTAGAATTTATGAGAGGAAGACACTGGGCAAACTATTGGGCCAGCAGTGATACAGAGTGAACAATCATCAGAGGTTATGATTTCTAAGGATGAACGAATAGAATTTTAAACTAAAAATCACATGAACATGAGTCTGAAAAATTATGCACAAACTCTATGTTAGGAAAGCTATGACTCTCTGATGGACAAAATGAAAGAAATAGCAAGAGATTCTTTGTTCACAGATGAGAAGACTCAATATCACCAAGAGATCAGTTTGTTTCTGGTTAATCTATAGATTTGATGGAATCCAGTCATAGCCCCAGCAGGTTATCTTGTTGAAATCATCTTTTCCATTAAAAATTTCATACATAGAGATAAAAAGATCCAGACTAGACAACCCAAGGTCAAACAACAGTGTTGAAGAATTTACACCACCTGATTTCATTAGTTACTATAAACCTGCAGTAATAAAATCAGTATGACACTGCTAAACAAAACAAAACAGACAGATCAGTAGACTAGAATAAACATCCCAGGAATACACCACATAAATATGGGGAACTGATCTAAGACACTGGAACAAAGGCCATAAAATAGAGCAGTGATAACCCTTTCAACAAAAGATACTAGAACAATATTCATATACATATAAAAAGTTGACTATAGCTGTAAGCCTGTAGAGTTTACAACAGCTGACTGTTATACTCTGAAATAGTTCCTATCAGTGGAATTATTGCAGAAAGAGAATGCCTTATAATTATTTCTTAGAAAAGAGCATGTTATTCTTTTTGATTCAATCTACTGGCTCTGTGGAAAAGATACTGCAGTGAATAAATCGTGATTTATATAATTTAATAGCAATTAACATTGATTGTAATAATTTGCATATGTGATGGTCTGTGTGGTGGAGAAAGCTGACAGATAATTTTATTAAATTAACTCTGTTTGATTCATGGAAAATGCAAACTGATAGAGAATTGCCTGACAAGTAATTTGCATAATGATGACTCAAGATGTTGAATTTATATTAATGTGTGTGAGTCAATCAAATAAAGCTGAAAAAAAAAATGCAACCTGAAAGCTGTAGGGTGTAAAGAGAATCACAGAGACTCACACAATGAGGTAATCTCCATTGTCCTCATTTCAACCTTCTCCAGTAGAGCATGTGTATTTTGTCAGTGCTTTCTTCCAAGGGCAGTAAGACTTGTCATGACCCAGTTACCCCTGTGTGCTAAAGTCAAAGACAGCTGAATTAGGCTACCTAGCCCCAGGCTAATTATATATTGATAGATGTGCAGTTGCCAAAAGTCCAATCTATATGTAAAAGGTGAAATGAATTATATTTATCTATTTGGCTCAAAAAAAGTTACAATTTTACTGAATCGTTCTTCAACGAAACAGCTGAAATATGCTCCTTATAGTTCATATTTAATTGCAATTCATGTGCAAAAAGCAGGTAGGCTCTGAAATCCTCCTATGACTTCAAAATAGCTCAGCAATCACAGGAAAAACACTTGCTTAAGGGAACTCAGAAGAATAGTTACCACATAGGTCAATGTGTAATCAAAGTCTCTTCTTGACTGGATACTGGGGAATTCACCCTCTCACAATACTCACTATCATTACTTCCCTGGATCACTGTCACAAAGTTTAATGCAGATAAAATATTAATGCCCACTTTAAAGTCCTATGTGAATAGCCAATTTGCCAATTAGCATATATTAGAATTCAAGTCTCAGAGCTGGGAGAATGTAAAGGAATCATTGATGATGCACGTTGTATGTATTCTGGAAGCAAAGTTTTGGGGTAATTCATGTATACCATCATATTGTCTGCGAATAGTGATACTTTGAATTCTTCCTTTTAGATTTGTATAACCTTGATGTTCTTTAGTTGTCTTGTTGCATTTGATAGATGGTGTTTTCCTTCACCATATCAAAAGAAGGAAAATTTAAAGGTATTGATTATTGAAGCTATTCCAGCTTTTGAAGTTTATAATATTAAGTATGTGATTTTATGTTTGCATGTAGTATAAAATATGTGAAGAACTCTACCTAACCTTAACAAATTCAGCAAAGTTCACACCTCTAATGAAAGTGTTTTTTCTTCTCAATTTCAGACATAACTCTTCCCCTTCCCCAAATAGCTATCCTTACCTCCAATATCATAAAATAATACATAATTTAGTAATTGCAAATGTAACCCATGTAGGAGACACTGCTTGCAGTGTTGGTCTATAGTGGTAAGGATAGCTGTCTTCCATGTCTGGGATGTCTTTATTCAACAATATGTGTATGACATGAACCTTTCCTATTGCATTGAAACATATCTTCAGTCCCCAATACCTCTTGGTATTCCGTTGTGTGAATATGCTACACTTTATCTGTTATAATTTTGTTGTACGCGTATAGACACACTCATAGACACACACACGTGTGTGGATGCTCAGGTGAATGTGTGTGAGTGAGTTTATGTTCACAAGTGTTGTTTGTATGAAGGTACCCAGTGATAATTCTGGGTATCATTTGTCAGGTGCCAAGTGCTCATTTTGCTGTTGTGTGTTTGTTACAGAGTCTGCCTAGGCTTCCTCAAGCAGGAGAGCTTGAGTGACCACTGAACTTCAGACTTGTCTCAACATCTGATGTTGTGCCCCAGCCCAACATCAGCCATGAGGAGAATAAAAGTGCTTTTTAAAGATTTTGTATGTGGGTGCTGGGAATCAAACAGAGGTTCAAGCGTGTAAGGCAAACACTTGCACTGAACTATGTTCCCAGCCATCCCGTGGGAGTGTTTATGTGTATCTGTCACTTTAAAAACTTTGTTTTCAATTTCATAAATAAATCTGTAAAATTATGGTGTCACAGAATATGCATATACACTTTATTATATACTATCAAATGCTTTTGAACATGGTCATATCATTTATTATTAGCAGTATGAAAGTTGATTTAAATCCACAAACTTAGTGCCTCTAATTAGACATTGTTGTAATTAATTGCTATTATTTTTAGCAATTCTAATGGGGATTCTAATGGCTATCACAACTTTATTTTCTTTAATGTTGACTGTTGTTTTACATTCTGATCGTTTATATACACCATCAACATATCTCAGAAAAATTTTAAGCTCACATTCACAGAAAATACTATATCCACTTATTTGTTTTACACAATTTATGTCTGCCAAGACATCAGAGTAGTACTTTGTGAATTCACTGTTTGAAATGCAAAATCCTTTATCTAACACTTTAAAAATCTATGACTATATGTGTAATAAAATATTTACTAATCCACCTTTCATTGATATTATTGACATTTTGAGTATATTTTCTGTATGTAAGAACATGATGCAATAAATCATAATATAATAATTTATCATCTAATGATTATTTTATATAAAATTTTTCATAAAATACTTATATACATACTACATTTCATCGCTAAAGCACACATGAAGTGCAATTATGATTTCTACGTAATGGTTGTGAAAAATAAAGTGGTGAGCTCTGGCCTCATCCCCTTGTTGTCATAGCTCACACAAAGAAGGAGGTGGAGTCTTTCATCCCAGACAGCATGGCTTCAGAAATGTAGTCATGGCTGACAGGACTGATGGCCTCACACCTTCCCTGTGCTGAAACAGAAGCATTAACATACACTGATAATTTCACAGTCAGCAAGTCATCTTAACTCACAATTACTTCAACACAGATTCATTAGAAGTCCCGTGACTTTTAAATTAAATCTGAGCTTCACTTCTTTCCACTGCCAAGTGTTCTAAGTGACAACCATGTCTGTTTGTGCCAAGGACAGCATTCCTGCCCAAAGAAGGAAACAGTTCTTATTAATGTGGCTTCACTAGTTCTCTCAGCTTATCCATGAACTGGTATCAAGGCATTTTAATTATCTATTTTTGTTTCCACTGGGAAGGTTGCTCATTTCCCAACAAATGAGCAACACCGACTAATTGCAGATGTTTCTAGTCACCGGTGCCTCATGATCCTAATCATATGTGTTTCAGATTCTTTTCTGGGAAAGTATAAGTAAGTCATAATTAGTAATTATATTTTCCTTAATACTTTAACTGGGTTGCCAGCAAATTTTCTGCTACATAGGTTTCCAAAGTTTACGGTGTGAAAATCAAGTGATAAAAGCATTAGTGACACAGAGGCTACATGATCCTAAGGAATTGAAGCATCATATTTCACAGAGATAAATTTAGTATCTTTGTTATGGTGTCAACTCTGAAACATAAAAGCATATTCTTCTTGAACTATAAAACACAGATCATTAAAGTGGGGATTTCATCCTCTGAGATGTTTCATTAATATGATATTGTGTAAAAATGCTTGAAAAAGTTCTGCAAAATGGACTTGTCAGTACTAAGTAACAGCATTCTATGTTCCTAGGACTATTCCCAAAATCCTCAAATTCAACTTTATTTTTATATTAAAGAGTAGGTTCAGCAAATTATCAGTAATTATTCAAAGTTTAATGCTTAAGTGTTAACATTATGACATACAATTTTTTTGAGATTTATTTTACTTTTTAGGGGATTTCTGCTCCATTTCACATACTTCAGACATAAGACTTAAAGAAATCAAGTTGAATCTAACTTGTATTTCACATGGATTTCTTCTACTGGAAGACTAGCTCTCATGTTCTTCAAAGGTCCTATTAGGCTGTCAAATGAGAAAGCAATCAGCTGTAAAGCCTTTGGACCACAACAATGACCAGCATGGCAAGATATGTCCAAGGGTGCAGGAGTGGTACTCATATATTAGAGATAACTGAATCACTTAATTTGATCTCTAATTATGTTAACTATATACGCCCAGGCACAGTAAAGAATGTGTCAGCATATAGTTAAGGAAATATACGAAAGCTTATGGAAGAAGAACATGCCCAGGGAGAAACGTATCCTCTCAGCTGTATTCTTTTCTGAAGGAGATTCTGGAGTCACCACACAGTACCACACCAGGAAGCTTGTGCACCACACACTGTATCAACAGGGACATCTTCCTAACTAACGTCCATCATCTTTAAACACCTCTGAAATACATAGCATCACTTTCATAATCAGTTTACGAAGTTTGAGCTCTACTAATGGACAGGCTACAGGGCTCACACTCTCAGAGGATAGTGCCTGTTGTAATAGAGGCAGGACCTTCTCAGGTCATTTTTTTTTCCTTTTTTTTTTTTTTTTTTTTT
>REGO01000639.1:615385-641864 GCA_010120015.1 Rhombomys opimus
AAAAGCAAGCTGAGCTAATAGTGCCACTACTTACAAGTCTCAACTTCGGAAGCCATGGTTATTACAGCCGGCAGTACATAAAGGAGAGCTATGAAGAGAATGAGTGCTTTTGGTCCAGCTGGCCATCCTTGGATGTCTCTCGTGGAGGGTGTAAGTGTTCTTGATGAAGCATCATGAGGGACATAGATATTTGTTGCCTACCTTGTCCCAACAGACTAGCAGGCAAAGTGTTATGAGGGTTGGAGCTGTGAGTTACCTGGTTTGGCTTTGACCTTATTATCAGTTTATCTTACATGTTAACTTCCCTCTTAGTAAGGTTATATCCTGTCATATTTCCTATTAGTAAGTTTCAGTAAACCTCATGTTTCACATAACAACCATGTGAAACATTTCTACAGGCAATGTGAGCATTGTCTACAGTTCACTTGAAACTCCTTCTCTGGCCTGGCACAGCTGTAGCTTTACTGGTTCATATAAAACCATGGTTTTATTGTTTTTACTTTTCAAATGCATGTTTATTCTTTTCTACTCACTGTTTCTGAGTTCAGCTTCTTCACTTGGCTTTTTCAGGTGCCTCTTTATGCCTTTAGGACCATAAACCTAACTTCACAAAATGAACACATTCTTCCTGTGTGTTAAAAATTATTTTCTGACTTGATAACATAACATTAAAAACCTCAACCCATCATAATTCCAGACAGTTGTGTTTACCTTTGTAGCTTCACTTTATGCTTATTCTTACTGTAAAATTTGTCTACCTTATGTTATCAAATAGAAAATGAGACCAATGAAGAGTCAGATAAGTAAATAAAATGAGTCAAGTGTGCAAGAGCAATAATATTTCTTTGAAAATCTTTGTTTAGTACATTTATATTTTTCTTACTATTAGGAGACTATGCAAAAGGACAGAAAAAGTTCTTTGGGATGAGGTGTGAAAAATAAAGTGTATATAGTGTTCAATAATAATAATAATAATAATGTGTTCATTCACAGATACGTTTTGATAAAAATATTAAAATTGTGTGCCATGATCAATATAATGTGATATGCAAATGCATTCATTGAAGATTAACTGCTGACAGTTTCCAGCATGTCCCTTCCTTTTTCTCTTGTGCTTCGTATCAGTACTCACTGTTAAGAAGCTTGTTTCACTGGTCCTCAAAGGACTCTTAACTAAAACAAGCCTTGGTGCCTCTATGCAAGATCTCTCACTTATAAGTGGATATTTAACATATAATACAGGATAAACATACTAAAATGTGTAAACCTAAAGAAACTAAGCAAGGAGGAGGACCTTGGGTAAGATGATCAATCCTCACACAGAAAGGCAAAGGGGACAGACAAAGGAAAAAGGAGAAAACTGGGACAGGACAGGAGCCTACCACAGAGGGCCTTTGAAAGACTGCTCAGCAGGGTATTAAAGCAGATACTGAGATTCAGAGCCAAACTTTGGGCAGAGTGCAGGGAATCTTATGAGAGAGGTGGAGATAGAAAGACATGGAGGGGGCAGGAACTCCACAAGGTGAGCAGCAGAAGCAAAAGTTCTGGGCACAGGGCTCTTTTCTGAGACCGATACTACAACCAAGGACGATATATGGAGATAATCTAGAACCCCTGCACAGATGTAGCCCATGGAAGCTCAGTGTCCAAGTGGTTACCCTAGTAAGGGGAACAGGACTGTCTCTGACATGAACTCAGTGACTGGCTCTTTGATCAACTCCCCGTGAGTGGGGAGCAGCCTTACTAGATAGACTACAGAGGGAGACAATGTAGCCAGTCCGGAGAGACTTGATAGGCTATTGTCAGATGGAAGGAGAGGGGGACCTCCTCCATCAGAGGACTCGGGGAGGGACGTGGGAAGAGATGAGGGTAAGATTGGTAAGGGACAAGGGAAGGTCTACAGCTGAGATACAAAGTGAATAAAGTGTAATTAATTAATTAATTAATTAATTAATTAAAAAGAGCTCTCAAACCAAATTTTTCTAACAAAACTCACTCTCCTTGATTTGTATAGCTCGTTTAGATTTTCTTGAAATTTCAGCCCTGCTTTCTCTAGAGGGCTTAGTTATAGAAACAACTAATCTTAATAGTTTCCAGCATTTGTGTAGTATCATTAGTCTCACCATTTACACAGGAAAAAAAGGGGTGTTTCCCTTCAGGTCTTGGAAGAGAAACTCATGGATACAAGATATCTGATGTCAATTTTGAATCAGAGTACAAAAGAACGTTTGTGAAGCAAGTTATTAGGTTTTATTTATGTTGAAGAATATAGTATTACTGATTTCCAGCTCCTTCACAGGGAATAATGGTCAACTCAGTTGGAAGCCCTCCAAAATATTGCAGATCCAGAAACACAACATGTTCAATCAATCATTTTATTCAGTTCAAGACTGATTGTTGCAATATTTCCCATCCTGACCTTGGGATTGAGGAATCCAATATTCTTCTTGTGTCATCTTAATAACAAACTGAAACTAAACCCAGTTGCTACCATCACCAACTAGTCAAGTCTTATTTTATAGCATCCACTACAATGTAATTTTAGGACTTGGGGAAAAGGGCTATTCAGTACATACATTCTTATTTCTTAATTTTAAGTAATGCAATTTGCCTTGAAATGGGCAAAGGGATAAATTGTTATTTGGGCTTTATTTTTCATTCACTTATAGTTAATCATCTTAGCTTTTATATATTTTCCTTCATCTTTTCTCAGGATGAACAGTCTCTAGCATCTTTATTGTTTTTAAACTTTAACCCATCTTTCTGTTATTCTTTAAAATTCTTTCAATTTATTTTCTCTTCTCACCAGTTAATATATTATTTATGCAGTCTAGATTGCCTCGTGGCGCCCAAAGGAGACTTTGATTAGCACTACATATGAAGCAAAGATTTCTCATTTTCTAGTTATTATAAAAGATAATAAACTAATAACATATTTCTGTTTCTTGTTCTTATGAAACTAGGTCATTCGTGGTCTATTCATACTGTTGCTGTTACCACAATGATCAACCTGTAATTATTAGATGCTTTTTCTCATCTACACTACAAGGCTCAAATTAACTTGCAAGAAATTCAGAAGTTAGCAACTCAAGGGAATATGTCTTAATAGAGAAAAACAAATCCTTAAAATATGAAGTATATGTCTGTAAAACTTCAAAATAGTGGGCATATGAACAGTGATGTTTAAGAATATAGGAGAAGATTGTGAAGGAAGGGAAAAACTCCAGAAAGAATTAATATGCACATCACATGTTAAGGAAGGTAACCAGAAAATTTGTAGGGTGGAAAGTTGTGAAGGGTAGTTAAGATACTTATGGACACTGGTAATACTTCTTCATTGTGATATTTTTTAAATTATTAATTACATTTTATTCACTTTGTATCCCCCTGTAGTTCCCTCCCCCCTCCCCTGTCTATGCCATCCTCCCTCCCCCTTCTCCACCCATGTCCTTCCCTAAGTCCACTGATAGAGGAGGACTTCCTTTCCTTCCTTCTGATTCTAGTCTATTATTTCTCATCAGGAGTGGCTGCATTGTCTTCCTCTGTGACCTGGTAAGGCTGCTCCCCCCTCAAGGTGAGGTGATCAAAGAGCAGACCAATCAGTTCGTGTCAGAGACAATCCCTGTTCCCATTACTATGGAATATACTTGGACACTGAACTGCCATGGGCTACATCTGTGAAGGGGTCCTAGTGTATCTCCATGCATGGTCCTTGGTTGGAGTATGAGTCTCAGGAAAGACCCCTGTGCTCAGAGTTTTTAGTTTTGTTGCTCTCCTTGTGGAGGTCCTGTCCTCTCCAGATCTTACTATTTCCCATTTCTTTCATAAGATTCCCTGCACCCTGACAAAAGGTTGGCCATAAGTCTCAGCATCTGCTGTGATAATCTGCAGGGCAGAGCCTTTCAGAGGCCCACTGTGTCAGGCTCCTGACTTGTTCCCTGTTTTCTCCTTCTGATGTTCATCCTCTTTGCCTTTCTGGATGGGGATTGAGCATTTTAGCCAAAGTCCTCCCTTTTGATTAGTTTCTTTAGGTGAACAGATTTTAGTAGGTTTATCCTATATTATATGTCTATATGAGTGAGTATATACCATGTGTGTCTTTCTGCTTATGGGACAGCTGTCATTCAGAATGTTCCTTTCCAGGTCCCACCATTTACCTGCAAATTTCATGATTTTCTTGTTTTTTTATTGCTGAGTAATAGTCCATTGTGTAGATGTACCACAATTTCTGTATCCATTCCTCAGTTGAGGGGCATCTGGGTTGTTTCCAGGTTCTGGATATTACAAATAAAGCTGCTACAAACATGGTTGAGCAAATGACCTTGTTGTGTACTTGAGCATTTTATGGGAATATGCCTAGGAGTGGTATAGCTGGATCTTCAGGAAGCACTATTTCTAGTTGTCTGAAAAAGTGCCAGATTGATTTTCAAAGTGGTTGTAAAAGCTTACATTCCCACCAGCAATGGAGGAGGGTTCCCTTTCTCCACATCCTCTCCAGCATGTTCTGTCACTAGAGTTTTTGATGTTAGCCATTCTGATGGGTGTAAAGTGAAATCTCAGAGTCATTTTGATTTGCATTTCCCTGATGATTAAGGACCTTGACAATTTCTTTAAGTATTTCTCAGCCATTTGATATTCCTCTATTGAGAATTCTCTGTTTATCTCTGTACCCCATTTTTTAATTGCATTACTTGATTTGTTGCCATTTAACTCCTTGAGTTCTTTATATATACTGGATATTAGCTCTCTGTCAGATATAGGGTTGGTGAAGATCCTTTCCAAATCTGCAGGCAGTCGTTTTGTTCTTAGGACAGTGTCCTTTGCTTTACAGAAGCTTTTCACTTTCATGAGGTCCCATTTTTGCTGTTGGTGTTTTGTTCAAGAAGTTGTCTCCTTTGTCAATGAATTCAAGTCTCTTCCCAACTTTTTCTTCTAACAGATTTAGTGTGTCTGGTTTTCTACTGAGGTCATTGATCTTCTTGGATTTTAATTTTGTGCAGGGTGATAAGTGTGGACCTATTTGCATTTTTCTACATGTAGACACTCAGTTGGACCAGCACCATTGGTGAAGATGCTATCTTTTTCCATTGTATGGTTTTGGCATCTTTGTCAAAGATCAGGTGTCCATAAGTTTGTGGGTTTATTTCAGGGTCTTCTGTTTGATTCCACTAATCCACCAGTCAATTTCTATGCCAGTACCATGTAGTTTTTAGTATTGTTGCTCTATAGTACAGCTTGAGATCAAGGATGGAGACACCTTCAGAAAATCTTTTATTGCAGAGGACTGTTTTGGCAGTTCTGGAGTTCTTATTATTCCATACGAGGTTGAAATTTTTCTTTCCAGGTCTGTAAAGAACTGTGTTGTTATTTGATGGGAATTACATTGAATTTGTTGATTGCTTTTGGTAAGATGGCCATTTTTACTATGTTAATCCTGCCAAGCCATGAGCATGGGAGATCTTTCCATCTTCTGATATCTTCTTCTAATTCTTTCTTCAGAGACTTGAAATTTTTTTTCATACAAGTCTTTTGCTTGCTTTGTTTAGGGTCACACCAAGGTACTTTATTTCCTTTGTGGCTATTGTGAAGGGTGTTGTTTCTCTAATTTCTTTCTTAGTCCTTTTTTCTTTTGTATAGAGGAGGGCTACTGATTTTTTTTTTTTTTTGAGTTAAATTTGTATCCATTCACTTAGCCGAAGGTGTTTATCAGCTGTAGGAGCTCTCTGGTAGAATTTTTTGGGATCACTCATTTAGATTTTCAAATTTTGTGGCATATAGGCTTTTGAAGTAAGACCTAATAATTGTTTGGATTTCCACAGAGTCTGTCATTATATCCCTCTTTTCATTTCTCATTTTGCTGATTCGGATTATGTCTCTCTGCCTTTTAGTAAATTTGGCTAAGGGTTTGTCTATCTTGTTGATTTTCTCAAAGAACCAGCTCTTGGTTTCATTGATTCTTTGAATTGTTTTATTTGTTTCTAATTTATTGATTTTAGCTCTGAGTTGATTATTTCCAGCTGTGTACTCCTCTTTGGTGGGTCTGCTTCTTTTCTTCTGGGGCTTTTAGGTGAGCCATTAAGTTGCTTGCATGAGATGTTTCAAATTTCTTCTTGAAGGCACTTAGTGCTATGAACTTTCCTCTTAGCACTGCTTTCATTGTGTCCCACAAGTTTGGCTATGTTGTGTCTTCATTTTCATTGAGTTCTAGGAAGACTTTAATTTCTTTCTTTCTTCCCTGACCCAACTATCATTTAGCAGCATGTTGTTCAGTTTCCATGTGTATGTAGGCTTTTTGCTATTTCTGTTGTTGTTGAGGTCCAGCTTTATTCCATGGTTATCAGACAGGATACAAGGGATTATTTCATTCTTCTTGTATCTGTTGAGGCTTGCTTTTTGACCAACTATGTGGTCTATTTTGGAGAAGGTTCCATGAGGTGCTGAGAAGAAGGTAAATTCTTTTGTGTTTGGGTGTAAGGTTCTGTAAATGTCTGTTAGGTCCATTTGATTCATAACCTCTGTTAGAGACATTGTTCCTTGGTTTAATTTCTGTTTTGTTGACCTGTCCTTTGTTGAGAGTGGGGTGTTGAAGTCTCCCATTATTAATGTGAGGGGATCTATGTGTGGTTTCAGTTTTATTAATGTTTCTTTTACAAATGTGGGTGCTCCTGTATTGGGGGTCATAGATGTTCAGAATTGTGGTGTCTTCTTGGTGGAGTTTTCCTTTGATGACTATGAAATGATCTTCCCCATGTCTTTTGATTAATTTATTAGATATTAGAATGGCTACTCCTGCTTGCTTCTTGGGTCCATTTGCTTGAAAAACTCTTCTAGCCCTTTACTCTCAGGTAATGTATACCTTTGTAACTTAGGTGTGTTTCTTGCATGCAACAGATTTTTGGGTTTTGTTTACATATCCATTCGGGTAGTCTGTGTCTTTTTATTGGAGAGTTGAGTCCATTGAGGTAAGGAAGATTGATGACCATTGGCTGTTAGATCCTTTGATTTTGCTATTGACTATGGTAGTATGTATGTGTGCTTGGCTACTTTATTTTTGCTGAAGTGAGATTATTTGTTTCCTGTGTTTTCCCGAATGTAGTTAGTTTTCTTGGGTTGTATTTTTCCTTCTAGTATCTTCTGTAATGCTTGCTTTGTGTATAGGTATTTTTTTTTCAAATTTTTTATTTAACTTTTATTAATTACACTTTATTCCTTTTGTATCCCCCCATAAGCCCCTCCATCCTCCCCTCCCTGTCCCACTCTCACCCCCCCTTTCTGCATGCACGCCTCTCCCCAAGTCCACTGATAGGGGAGGTCCTCCTCTCCTTCTTTCTGATCTTTTTTTTTTTGTTTTTTGTTCTTCTCAATGCAGTTTATTCAGGAACCTTGAACAATCTTCTGACCCTGGGGAAAGCCAAATTTGTTTTTGTCATTGAATATCTTGCTTTCTCCATCTATGATGACTGATAGTTTTGTTGGGTATAGTAGCCTAGGCTGACATCTGTGTTCTCTTAGGGTCTACATATCAACCATCCAGGCCCTTCTTGCTTTCATAGTCTCTGTTGAGAAGTCAGGTGTGATTCTTATGGGTTTGCCATTATATGTTACTTGGCCTTTTTCCCTTGCAGTTTTTAAGTACTTTTTCCTTTTTCTGTATACTTACTGTTTTGCTTATTATGTGGAGGGAGGATTTTTCTTTTTTGGTCTAATTTATTGGGTGTTCTGTAGGCCTCTTGTATTCTTATGGGCCTCTCCTTTAAGATGGGGAAATTTTCTTCTATGATTTTGTTGATGATATTTTCTGGGCCTTGGAGGAGGGAATCCTTTTTTTTCTTCCTCTATTCCTATTATTCTTAGGTTTTGTCTTTTCATATTGTCTTGGATTTGTTAGAAGGTCTATGTCAGGAATTTTTTGGATTTAACATTTTCTTTGATGGATACATCGATTTCTTCCATTGTATTTTCTACACCTAAGATTCTTTCTTCCATCTCTTGTAGTCTATTGGTTATGCTTATCTCTGTAGTTCTTGTTTTCTACCCTAAATCCTTCTTCTCCATGATTTCCTCCATTTGTGTTTTCTTTAATTTTTCCAATTGTATCTTCAGATCTTGAGCTGTGTTTTTGATTTCCTTCACCTGTCTGGTTGTATTTTCCTCCTTTTTTTTTTTTTTTTTTTTTTTTTTTTTTTTTTTTTTTTTAAAGACTACAAACTCTTTTTTTTTCTCTTCTGTATTTCTTCACAGATGGCCTTAATCTGTCTTTATCTTTCTGTATTTCTCTATGGATGGCCATAATCTGTTTGATTTTATCTTCCTCTAATTATTTATGTATTTTATTTGTTTCCTCTATTATCTTCTTTATCAGCATAGATGTAAGGTTATCTTCTTGACTCTCAATTTTGCTGGGGTTTCCAGGGCTGCTCACCCCGCCCCTGGATTACTGGGTTCTAGAGATGCCATGTTGCTCTGTCTTTTGTTGGTTGAGCTTTTACACTGGCCTCTACCCATTGGGCTATTTAGGTGTTGGCTATTAGTTTCCGATGCTTCCTGAAATCCTGAGGTGTGGAGATGGCAGGAAGATGACTTTTCCTAAAGGAGGCCTTCGCCGATTTTTGGGTATTGTCACTGAATGGCCACTATTTCTCAGGAATTACCACTGCTCACCTCAGGCATATAGACCTGAGTGGTAACTGTGGTCTTTGTTAGGCAAGGGTGGTACTCCTCACACCCATAGAAGTCCTGGAGACAGCTGCCCTGCTGCTGGGTTTCTTGCTCTGAATTTAGTGAGCTGTTGCTGTTGTTTCCCTGTTTCCCAGGCACAGCCCTCTTGAAAAACCTGCTGATTCCCTAGCTGTGGGGTTTTCTCCCAACAGGGAAACTCAGTCTGTAGTGCCCTGGGGCCCACAGTTCTGTCTGGGAAGGTGAGTCAGGCTTGCAGCAGGTGTCTGGGCTGACAGCTGTATACACAGTTTTGGGCTGGAGCTGTGCGCTTTACTTTGGGCTGGCAACTGAGGGCTTAGTTCTTGGTCAGAGACTAGGTGCCTCACTCTGGGCTAGAGGCTGTATGCCCTGATCTGGGCTGGCGGCCATGTGCCCGCTGGTCCCCAGGAACTTTTCCACGGATTGACTGGGTGACATGAGGTCTGTCCCAATTGATTTCTACACCGTAGGATCTCCTCTCACCTGGGAATCACAATCGCTGGTGTTTTAAGTCCCAGAGTTCAGTCTCCTGGTCGCTGTGGTGACACTGCTGTCCAGCTCCTCAAAGTGTCCTCCCAGTGCTGCCATCTTGGATCTCCCCTACACCTTATTCTTCAAGTAGAAGTTCCTCAGGCCTCTACAGGTTAGGTTCTCAGGGACTCATCATGTCTGGAGGTTTTGAGTTAGCTTTTTCAAGCTATCAAGTGGCAGCTCTGAAGAATCTGGGTGCTTCCAAGAGTTGTGATATTTTTTTAATTGTAATGAGCATGTTATGCTATTGTAGATTGATAACAGGATGGAAAATGTGAGGTATGAGAAAAAAATCTCTCTTTGAGAATTTTCTGTCAGCTATATGTATGCGATGCACTTGTGTGCAAAGCTCATACACTATCCCTAATGCTGAATTTGAGTTTCATGTCTTAAGTTTCATTGCCGTATTACTAGACTGCAATCAAAGAATCCACTTTATTGTGGCCGATTGCATCAGTAGGGGTATTTAGACAGAAAATAAAACATAAAATAAAACAAATGTTAGTGATTTTGCCTCCTTCCTAACTCTAGTTAATATCTCTGCTGTCACAAATGTGTGTGTGTAGCTTACATTGTTGATTATAATAGAAATCACATAAAATAACATTATTGCTTGGTGGAGTAAATTTGATGCTGCCCTGTAGTACTGATTAGAAAATCTGAGAAGAGTGAGGAATACTCACTGGAATATTGGAATGATTTCTCATTATCACCTGGTATTCGTTTTTAATTTATTACAAGACTGAAGACATTTTTTTTTTAATCTATCATTGTAAACAGGCACAGGGGCAATTGGCATGATTTTTGTTTACTCAAAAATCAAAAGAATCATAATATTTTTGATCAAGCTAAATAATATTGAAATGTTAATTGTTATTTAATTTTCTTTAAGTTGAAAAAAATCAACCAGCACTGTATCGTTCTTCTCTTTCTTTAAATGTATAGAAAGGTTGCTCCTGATTACGTAAGTGTGCATTTTTATTTAAATTAATAAGGTTACTTCTGTGAAACTAGAGGAAACTTGACATGAGCATAATACACTGAAGGTGCAAATGCCAGAAAATATATGCTATCAACCCTTTAAATAAGATAATGGATTGGTGGAGAAAAAAATGTCTTCTATCTTTGAAACAACTGTGAAAATTTTTTAACAGGCATATGCAGAGGCACAAGTGTGTTTGCAGACTGAGGTAATGATTTGAGAAGACAATATTTCTTTACTAAAGATAATTCAAAAAACATCAGAGGTTTTTTGTCATTTTTGTTGTTGTTGCTCTTCTTTTGTTTCTGATTTTGATTTTTTGGCTCAGAGAAAGGGGGGGAGAGTGCATTTATAGGAAGAATAAAAAGCCACATAAGGAAGCAGTGAAGTGTATCATCAGAAAATAGTATATACAGAGCTTAGATAAGAAGAGAGTGAACTGTGCTTAGAGATATAGCCTCTTATGTGGTAAATTTGCAGGTGTGATCCCTCATCCACCATGTTAGCTCTGTCCAAACCTTCTGAGTCAGATTTTTGTCTTCACATGCTCATTACTTGTAGCCTTCATTCTGCCTTTCAGGTTGAAAGGAAGCAACCTAGGGCAAGCATCTGACATGACTCTTCTCTCTAGTACATGAGATTCCTTTCTCATAACAAGCCTGAGGAAAGGGCTTTCTTTCAGTAGAACTTTTTAAAAACAGAGATTTTTTTAATCTTTAAGGAAATATGTATTATGTAATATGTTATTCAAAACTGCTAAGTAGGTGCACCAAACACATTCTACCATTGAAGTAAAGTATTAAACTTATATAAGATAGCAACCTTCTCCATTGCTGTTAGAGTACAAAAATGAGGTCATGGATTCAAAATAAAGCAAGAAGAGTTATGGGAGTTGTTGTTGGTTATTAATATTTATTAGTGATTTATCTTTTAGTTAAACAGTGGTTATTTCTAAACCAGCTGTATACCCAAATCACCACACAGAGACTAGGATCTATTTGATTAACCTAGAGCACAATGCTGGGCAATGATTACTCCATCTTAAACCTCCAAGCCTGCATAGTTTCCTCCCATTCAAATTTCCCATATTATACTTGCTTTTAGCATTATCTTGAGTCTGGTTCATCACTCCTTCTGGTTTCAACTCTACTCCTACCAATCTCTCCTTCCCCACTCTTTCCAATTGCTTTCTTCCCTCCCCTCCTGACCAGCATGTCCTACCCTATTCTCTCCATTGCTCAGCATTGGCTGGTAGTTTTATTGACAATACAGAGAACAAAAGGTGTGTTTATACAAACCTGAAACAGGTGATTCTTAGAATAAACATCACAATGCAATGTACAGATTGAAACCAGATATTGGGAGAGAAAAATCAACATTTGAATGAAGAAGGGTAAATTCTGTACATTCCACAAGAACATTATACCAACTGGGAGTATTTGTGGGGAGAAAAAGGAAGAGAGTAGTGATAGAATTGTATTATAACCTCTAAAATAAAATAAAGAGAATTTTGGGAAAATCCCTAGCATTCCATGAAGTCCAAATTTCAACACTTGAAAAGAAGGAGGGTCAGAGAAGGCCAGGGTCTTTAGCAAGAGACCTGGAGAGATAAGACACACTTTATTTACTTAGGGTAAAAGTCACATACACAGGTAGATGCTTATAGCTGTTCAGGAATTCACTCTCACACATGAGCCTCATCTAGCCAGTCATAGACACAGAAGCAGATCAACACACATTGCACAGATATTGGCATATGAGCCTCCCGAGACACAGACAGGCAGGCTGAAGTTGGAGGCTGAGACCTCAAGGCCATATTCATACAGGATCACACCAAAGTAGCATTACAGCAAAAACAGTCATTTAATAGATTATATCACCCTTGATTTGTGCTTCCTTATATATCTCCTGTCAGTCATCTTGTGCTTACTCATATCCACTCCTACGGTTATGTGATCCATATTTTAATGGATTCATGCTAGCTGTTCCTGCCAGTACCAAATTGTGTAGTTATGAACTGGTATTTGTGGTCAACATGTAGAAATACTTTACTGTACTTACCATAAGGTATGGGAAAGATACAAGTTTTATAGACTTGTGTTAAGTAATATGAATTTATACATGTATGAAAGCATCTTAGGAAAAGATTACTTACTTTGTGAAAAACAATAAACAATCCATGACAAACTGGCCAGCAAACCTAGAACTCTGGTACAAGGGGCTTAGCTAACTCCAGCATTCCAGAAGCCTCAGATGTTGAGTTCTCTTTCCTGATGTTTATGTATGGAATTCATACAAATCAACATGATTTTTTTCATCCATAAGTGCTTTTTAGGAATGTTTTATTAACTGGATTTAAATAAAACCAAGGAATCAAAAAAGCAATTAAAACGGCCAATCCCCATCCTGAAAGGCAAAGAGGATGGTCATCAGAAGAAGAAGAAAACAGGAAACAACCTGGGAACCTTCTATAGAGGGCTACTGAAAGCCAGAAGAAGAAAACAGGAAACAAACTAGGAACCTACCACAGAGGGCCTCTGAAAGCCTCTGCCCTACAGACTATCAAAGCAGATGCTGAGCCTGATGGGCAACTGTTGGGCAGACTGAATGGAATTTTATGTAAGAACTGGGAAATAGTAAGAGCTGGAGAGGACAGGGTCTCCACAAGGAGAGCAACAGAACAAGAAAATTTGAACACAGGGAACTTCCCAGAGACTCATACTCCAACCAAGGACTATTCATGGAGATAACCTAGAACCCCTACACAGATGTAGCCCATGGTAGTTCAGTCAATGTCCAAGTGGGTTACATAGTAATGGGAAGAGGGACTGCCTCTGACATAATCTGACTGGCCTGCTCTTTGATCACCTCCCCCTGGGGGGGAGCAGCCTTACCAGGCCACAGTAGAGGACAATGCAGCCACTTTTGATGTGAACTGATAGACTAAGATCAAAAAGGAGAGGAGACCCTCCCCTATCAGTGGACTTGGGAAGAGGCATGCATGCAGAAAGGGGAGGAATGGTGGGATCGGGAGGGGAGGAGGGAGGGGCTTATGGGGGGATACAAAATGAATAAAGTGTAATTAATAAAAAATTTAAAAAAATAGCTTGATACTAGTTGATTAACTAAAATTCCCCCTTTCAAATTAATCGATTTTCTATGGTTCAGAATGAAGGATTGCAAATGACATCTTGTCAGAGAAGGTTGCTTTCTTTAGAGTTTTCATTTGTTGAGATTCAGTGCATATAACTTGTCAAAATCCATGGTTTCTTCCGAACCCCTGATAGTATTACTCTGTGCTATCACTTTAAACATCTATCCTTTTTTTTTAACTCTAAATTCTCTTCAGCAACAGTACAATGATTTAATTCTTGCATGACCCAAGGAGCCTTGGGAAGCAGAATTAGTCACAAACAGATGAGTTTCACCATTTGTGCAGGGTATAGGTGAGCAGTGACTCACTTTAATAAAATCCCCAACATAAACAACACCAGAAACTTCAGAGTCAGAGAATAATACTCCAAATCATTTTACAAGTGTCTAAAGTTTGCATTTTATTTCTCTTATTACTTTAATTAGCCTCAACTCTCCATTTAAATTGAACCGTTTGCTTGCAGGATGTATTTGAACAACAGTAGAAATATAAAAACTAGGAGAGGCAACGCCATCAGCCACTTTTATCTAAATACAGATGTTGAAAATCCCAAGCAGGTTTTCCACATGATTCATTTTCCAAAGTTCTCTCTGTAATAATTACATTTATTGGCCATATCATGTGTGATGACTAGTGTGAGGAATAATTCACTTAACTTATAATTGACATTAACAGCTATTCTTCAAGGGATTTTTCAATATAATATTTTATGTATTATTTGATAATTTTATTCATACATGAGTTTAAATATAAATATGTTTTGATTATATTTACCTTTCACTCCTCCCTTTAAGTTTTCCTGGATCTACCTTCATCCTCCCACACTCCTTCTAACTTAATGCCATCTCTTTTTATTTAATATAAAGTACAGATTATAATTTGTGCTGCCTATACACATCTGGCTATAGAAGCCAACCTACCAGAGACTATATCCTTAAAATTGTCAGTCATCAACTTTTTTTAAGTTAATTTTGTTCTCTTATATATTACATCCTGACCGAAGTTTCCTCTTTCTCCACCTGCCCTTCCTCCCATTATGGGGAGGGGAATAAGAGTAGACAGCAGATGTAGCGAGAGAGGGTGGGTGAGAGGCCAGGGAGAGAGAAGAGCAACAGAGAGGTGGGTGAACTCTGGGAAAAGCTGGAGACCTGCAACAGGGTAGACCTCTGGGAGTATTATGGACTTCAGTTTTGTTCTGGGTGATAAATATGGATTTATTTGCATTTTTCTTGATGCAGGCATCCAGAACCAATTGTTGAAGATGCTGTCTTTTCTCCTTTGTACTATATTTCCCACTTTGTCAAAAATCAAGTGTCCATAAATGTGTTGGTTTATTTCTGGGTCTTCATTTTGATTCTGTTGATCAACCAGTCTTTCTCTATGTCAGTACCATGCAGTTTTTAATACTGTTGCTCTATAGTACAGTTTAAAATCAAGGATGATGATAACTTCACAATTTCTTTTATTGTATAGGATTGTTTTTGCTATTCTGGGTCTTTTGATTTTCCATATGAAGTTGAGATTTGTTCTTTCAAGGTCTGTAAAGAATTGTGTTGACATCGTAGCCCAGTATCAAAGTGGGTACCCTAGTAAGGGGAACGGGGACTATTTCTGACATGAACTCAATGGCCAGCTCTTTGACCTTCCCCCTCCCCCGAGGGAGGAGCATCTCTGCTAGGCCACAGAGGAGGACTTTGCAGCCATTCCTGAAGATACCAGGGTCAGATGAAAGGGGATGAGGTCCTCCCCTATTAGTGGACTTGAAAAGGGGCAGGGAGGAGATGAGGGAGGGAGGGTGAGATTGGGAGAGAATGAGGGAGCGGGATACAGCTGGGATACAAAGTTGATAAACTGTAACTAATATAAAAAAAAGAATTGTGTTGATGTTTTGATGGGAATTGCATTGAATCTGTAGATTGTGTTTGGTAGGATGGCCACTATTACTATGTTAATCCTACAGACCCATGAGCATGGGAGATCTTTCCATCTTTTGATATCTTCTTCAATTTCATTCTTCAGAGACTTGAAGTTATGGTAATACAGATTTTTCACTTGCTTGGAGTTACACCAAGATATTTTATAGTATTTGTGGCTATAATGAAAGGTGTTGTTTCCCTAATTTCTTTCTCAGCTCATTTATTATTTGTATACAGATGTGCAACTGTTTATTTTTAGCATTTTTTTTTTATCCAGCCACTTTGATGAAGGTGTTTATCAGCTGTAAGAGTTCTCTGGTAGAATTTAGTATACTGTTACTTTTGTATACTATCATTTTATCTGTAAGTATCAATACTTTAACGTCTTCCTTTCTGATTTGTATCCCACTGATCTTCTTTAGCTTTCTTATTGCTCTTGCTAGGATGCTAAATTCTATATTGAAGAGATACAGAGATAGTCAGAAGTCTTTTCTTATCTTGGATTTTAGTGGACTTGCTTTAATTTTCTCTCTATTTAATTTGATGTTGAATGTTGACTTGATGTATACTGCCTTTATTGTGTTTAGATATGTGTCTGTATCACTGATCTCTCCAAGACTTTAAACACGAAAGGGTGGCAGGGTGCAGTGGCACAGTTGTGGCACAACTGTAATCTCAGCATTTGAAGAGGTAGAGTCAGCGAGACATCTGTGAGTTTGAGGCCAGACTGCTCTACAAATCGAGTCTAGGACAACCAAGGCTTTACAGAGAAACTTTGTCTTGAAAAAAAAAAAAACATAAGACAAAAACAAATAAACAAGCAAAACCCCAAACTAAACCAAATCAATCAAACAAAAACCATGAAAGGGTGTTGGATTTTGCCAAAGACCTTTTTCAGTATCTAATGAGAAGTGGTTGTTTTCTTTCACTTTGTTTATGTGGCAGATTATGTTGATGGATTTTCATATATTGAACCACCCCCTGCATTCCTGGGATGAAACTTACTTGAACATGATGTTTTTGATGTGTTCTTTGATTCAGTGTATCTGTTACTGTTACTAGAACAAGAACATATGAGAGGCCATAGTGTTAAACTGACTCTTAATTACTTATACTATATATTAATCATATAGAGAACTATTATATATTATGAAACCATATAAAATTATGGATGTATAGTTACTATACCTGTAGATTAATCTACCTCCCAGTTTTTGTCGAGAAGCCTCTATTTGCAGTAGATAGTTATAAACAGAGACCCATAACTAACTCAGGAACACAAACTAGGCTTAAGTTAATGCTGCATTCCTTTCCCCAGGGACTTAGGGATCATTGTGGAAGAGAGGCATAAAAAGCTTAAGAGCCAGATGTGGTGAATGATTACAATGGAAAAGTGTCCTCTTATCATAATAGGGAAACTGCACACTGGTATTTACAAGGGTTGTGATAGAAGCCCTTTGCAAGCCTAAGCTATATAAAATCTCAGCAAAAAGACAAGAGTTGAATATGAAATCCCCTTCCAATTAGTGTAGATCATGGAAAGTATTAGGTGCTGGGAAAAGGATACATAGTTTTCTTTACTGTTCCAATTTTACCAATAAAAAAACTTAAACCGTAAGAAGAAGTAAATTGCTATTAACATATATCTGCCTCAATGCAAATTCCATGCATTTTCACTTTCTGACAATAAATAGTCCAACTCACATATGAAGACATCCAATCTTTTCTTGAGTGTGCCCTCTGGCAAACAGGCAGAAAATGCCTCTCCAAACACCAATTAAATGCATCCATTTAGCTTGTCAGCAGTTCACTTGGAATTGTTGCTTCTCTTGTTGGTTAATTACGAAGCAATTAGATCTTTGGCAAATGGCCGATGTGAAGATGACTAAATTGACTCCTATGGACCAGTTTGCCAGCATCCAACTTTGAGATCTTGCCTGTCTAACATTGAGACTAATCTAATATTTGACATCATGAAAATTAGGTTCTTGTGTTTTAGAATAATAACATTTGAAGTTTTTTTATTTAACAAAGAATATTAATATTTTTTTCTGGAAATAGTACTTTAGAAAGTCATTAAGAGAATTAACCTCAATGCAAAGCTGTTTAAAAATCTTTTGACATTAAAATAGGCCTGATAAAAATCCTAGGAGCATGACTGCATGACTGCTGTGTAGTCTTATTTGGATAACTGTCTTAATTTCATTTTTACATGTATGAATTACAGTTTGTAGAGAAAGCTAAGTTTGAACCACTGGCTGATTTTGTGCCAGCAAGTGCAGTCTACTTATTCAGGACACATATAAAAATTTCAGAGTGAACAGTAGCATTAAAAAGACATCTCAACCCTTGAAAGATTTTATCAAAACTGAACAAAATGGTGAAGAGAAGGAGCTCCAATGTAAGGACGATTCATAGAAGAGGCACCCTGGCAAAGAGCATGATTCTTGTCATCTGAATAATAAGAAAAAGGAAGAGAACTGGTGCAAAGAGAGGTCAGCCAGAGAAAAAGGTTTGAATGGAATCCAATTTTAGGAAAATTTCTGGCACAGAACATCACTGTGCACTCTTGAGAGCTTCCGGTTGAGAATGTAAGGAGTATGGGAGCTGGAGTGGGCCTTAAGGGAATTTTATCTTAAAAACTGCCACCATAACTCAAAAATTTCAAACTCAGTATTATAGGACAAAAACTAACAGATTTAATGGGTAAATAGAACACCGAGATATAGTGATGGAGCTGGCCAATCTCTTGGGAGTTATTTTTCATTTTACCAATTACTTTTGCAGCCATTTATAATCTTGGTGGCTATAGTTTTTAGTAATATATATAACCACACACACAAACATATACAGGAATTGAGACAAAACAATTTTATGGATATTTCTTTCTGGCTTATCTTCAATTCTCAAATTATTGGGGTACACCTAATGAGCAAACATGTTTGGAGGTGAAACAGCAGTTTGAGAAAGAAAGAATAAATGGTTTTATTTCATTTATTTATTTGCTTGTTTGTTTGTTGACTTGGCTCACAATTCTAGGTTTTTTACCAAGGCACTGTGTCATAGCAACAAGAAACTAAACTAAGATAGGAACTATATTCTGCTGTCTTTTTCTTGGCTCATTCTTTACTTCTGTGCTTTGAGCTGTAAGTAAAGGTGAAACCAGGAGCCAGGGTCTGGAAGCTTCTCATGAAAGTTTCTCTTCCTACCCTGGTTGTGTTAGACCTGTACTTAATGTGAGATTCAATTCAAGAAAAGTCATTAATCTAGTTGATGTTGCTTCTACAGCATCATTAACAGCAATGGATATTTTTCCCATTCCCTAGGATGAGAGAATGTCCCAGTTTTTGTCCAGTAAGTTTTAAAGGTTTGTTTCTAATTCTCCTTAGAGAATGAGATTAAAATAGATCAGTGGCTTTTTTTTTTTTGTCTTACTTAGTTACTACTGCTGTGATAAAATATCATAGCCAAAAGCTATTTGCAGAAGAGTTTATTTGGCTTATTCTTTCTTGACACTGTTCATCACTGAAGGAAGTCAGGACAATAACTCAAACAGGGGTGAAACATGGAGGTAGGAGCTGATAGAGAGTTAATGGGGGAAGGTGAGTTACTGGCTTGCTCTTCATGGCTTTCTCAGCATGCCTTCTTTTAGAACCTAGGACCATCATCCCAAGAATAGCTCCACCCATAAAAGACTGGTTATTACCACATCAAGTACTAAATAAGAAAATGCCCTTCAATCTTGCCTGTATTCCAATCTTAAGGAGACATTTTCTCAGTTGAGCATCTTTCCTCTCAGATGACTATAACCTTTGTCAGACTGAAATTAAAATAGCCAGAATACCTTTAGCAGTATTTTAAGTCCTTGTATTCTTAAGAAAGAGAGAATTCAAGGACCTGTCAAGAGTTTAAGCTTACTGGGGCAATATACCCTAACCTCCTCTTTGTCAATGTCATTGAGACTTGCCTTTTATTTCTTTTCCTCTGTCTCATTTCTTTGACCCCGGATAAAGGCTATAGGGAGATATTTAAAAGAATGAAATAGTTTTTCTGTTTCTGTCACCTCAGCTTTCTTTTTCTGCTTGACCTGTTGGTCCTACTCAATCTGCTAAAATTTTAGCTGAACCCTTACCTGCTAAGACATAGGAGATGCAGACCATCTCGTTCTTCTCTCAAGCATTTCAAGGAGCACAAAACAGTTAATGTGTAAGTTTATATGGTTTCCTTTAATAATTTTATTTTCTATAGAAAGGCTCTCACTATGTTGCCCAGCCTGGTCTCAACAGACAAATCTAATCATCTTGCCCTAGCCTAAGTACTAGGATGACAAGGGTGTGCCATTCTGCCAGGCAAGCTTACATGCTATATTTAGATTTTAAAAATGATTTTTAGGCAAAAAAATGACTTTTTGTTTGTTTTCAGTTATCCATTTTTAGCTAAACTTCCAACAGTGCATCTCAGATCATATTTCCAAAAGCAGGATGGAAAACGTTTGCTGTTTGCTTTCTAACACAGAGGGTGGTAAATGCTGTGTCACGAAAACAACTTATTACAAATGTGAAGCTTGGCTAATGTGCCATTCTTCTCAGGTTCAAAACACTCAGATTCAGGTAAGCATGATTTTTGCTTTTATACAGAAATCACATCAAGTTTAACACTATAAATTTAGAATTGGTTGGCCTAGTAATGTACTGATAATCTTATCTTCTACTATCATTGGAAATCTTAGGTTTGCAGCTTTATGTTTTTACGTATCATGATAGAGTTCAGTGATTTTTCACACAGATGGAGCATCCATGCTTGATCGCTGCATGCCAGGAGGATGCTAATGTTTTTGAGTGAGGTCCTGTTCTTGTTTATGAGAAAAGACAAGAATTCTGTCGCTAGAACAGTGAAACCAACAAGTATGGTACAGAGGGAGAGATTTTATTCCAGAATATGAAATATTTAAACTTTAAATGTTAGATAAGTCCTAAACTCTAGCAAATGTATTAGGGTGTTTGTTTCAGAAAGCTGAAGGAGGAGGGAGGTAAGTGAGGGAGGAAAATAAGTGGGGGAAGAAAGAAGTTTAGAAATTCAAACACAGGATGATGATGCTCCCTCTGAAGCCATGAAAAAAAAAAAAAAACCTTTCCTTATCTTTGTTTAAAAACCTTTCCTTATCTTTGTTGGGCAATACAAGAATCTCTGACAGTAATGTAGGCTATTGCCACTAGTTCCCTTCTAGAACTTGAAGGTAAGAAGAACCTATTGTTGACACCACATACTTCAGGCCCAGAACCTGGAGCAATTAAGCTGGAACTGACCTGGAAACCTCTTCCTTGAGTACTAGCTCTCATAGTATTCAAAGGTGCTGTGCAAGCTGCTGAGGGGGAGGGACGATTGGTGGTTCTAGCCTGGCGTAAAGCCTACCAACCCAAAATGACTTGATTGTCAGATATATCCAGTGATAGAATAGTGACACTTCCACCTTGGAGTAGGCAATAGTTGAATGCTTGGACTTAATACATTCCCTGTATGAGAAAATTCATACACTGTACTGTAAGCCAAGACAAACACCCATGGTTGGGAAGTCAGAGACTTGGGAAGAGAACTTATCACTATTATTTTTCTAAACCAGTATAATTTCTAACTGTATTCTAAATACTATCCTTATACCCAGAGAAAAGTGTAGCTCTCAGCGCTCATTGAAGAAGCTTCAATCGGCAATCGATGGAGACTACTACAGAGATTAATGACTGCAGAGAATAAGGAATATCCACTCTCAGGTGGACATTAGTGTTTTGCTGTTCTTGTTTCTGTTTGTTTGTTTTTACAGCGTTTCTGTAAGATAATCTCTCTATGTCCTAACACCTTGTTGCTCCAACTCAATAACTATTATTATTGCACTTATATGGTTAAGTACATGTAAAGCCCCTTAAAGAACCTATCCCATGGCCCATTCCTGTCATATAAATATGCTTTCTTGACCTTATTTTAATGCTTATCTCCAAGGATATACTGGGATAAATGTTAGAAGTAGAAGGCTGCATCTTAACTTTTTGTTACACTCTTTTCTTTTTTTTCAAGCAAAATATAAACGTTTATTATTATTATTATTATTAATTACACTTTATTCATTTTGTATCCCCCCATAAGCCCCGCCCTCCTCCCCTCCCGATTCCACCCTTCCTCCCCTTCCTGCATGCATGCCCCTCCCCAAGACCTCCCCCAAGGGGAGGTCTTCCTCTCCTTCTTTCTGATCTTGGACTATCAGTTCTCATCAGAAGTGGCTGCATTGTCATCTTCTGTGGCCTGGTAAGGCTGCTCCCCCCTCAGGGGGAGGTGATCAAAGAGCAGGCCAAGCCATAATCTCTGTTGCTTGTGTCCAAAGCCTTGGTTTGCTTTTGGATTTTATTTCTCTTTCCCTTCCATGACCACATTCCTTTATCCTATGTCTTCAATTACTAACATGTTGATTATATTTAGGACTATAATTTTCCATATTATTTATCTCATGATTTAGAGACTACAGTGCTAACTAAACACAACCACTTAGCTCTATGATGCACACCCATATTCCATCTCTCCTTTTCCTTTTGAAGTACTGGGATATCAGAGGACATAAAAGGGCTAAGAGTTTTGATGCTCTAAAGTATGTCTATATCCACATAAACCCTGTGGTCATCTGGTAGAAATGGCCCTTATAGATTCATGTGTTTGAATGCTTGGCCATAAAGAGTGGCACTATTAGGAAGTGTAGTTTTTTGGATTTGGTATGGCCTTGTTATAGGAAGAGTGTCATTATGGGGATGGGCTTTAAGGTTATATATTCTCAAGCTATTTCCAATGTGAGATTCTTTCTCCCTGCTGCTTTCAGATCAAGCTGTACCATTCGACTAAAATACTCCTCTAAGTGAGTATATATCATGTGTGTCTTTCTGGCTCAGGATGATCTTTTTTAGTTCTATCCACTTGCTTGCAAATTTCATGATTTCCTTGTTTTTAATGGCTGAGTAGTATCCATCATGTAAATGTATTAGTTTCTTTACCCATTCTTTGCTTAAGGGACATCTAGGTTGTTTCCAGTTTCTGGCTACTAAAAATAAAGCTGCTATGAACATGGTTGGGAAAATGTTCTTGCTGTATGGTGGAACTCAGGAGTGGCATTGTATACTCAGGAGCAGTGCAGCTGGGTCTTTAGGTAGTGCTACTCCCACTTTTCTGAGAAAGCGCCAGGTTGATTTCCAAAGTGGTTGTACAACTTTGCACTCCCACCAGCAATGGAGGAGGGTTCCCCTTTCTCAACATCCTCTCCAGCATGTGTTGTCACTTGAATTCTTAACTTAGCCATTTTGACAGGTGTAAAATAGAACCACAGAGTTCTTTTGATTTTCATTTCCCTGATGACTAAGGATGTCGAACAATTAATTAAGTGCTTCTTCACCATTTGAGATTCCTCTGTTGAGAGTTCTCTGTTAAATTCTATATCCCATTTTCTAATTGGATTATATGGCTTGTAGGTGTTTAATTTTTTTTTAATTCTTTATGTATTCTGTATATTAGCTCTTTGTTGCATGTAGGATTGGTGAACATCTTTTCCAGGTGTGTAGACTGCCATTTCATTCAATTGATAGTTTTCTTTGCTTTACAGAAGCTTTTCAGTTTTAAGAGGTCCCATTTATTAATTGTAGATCTTTAATTAATAAATGGGACCTCTTAAAACTGAAATTGTAGATCATTTATTAATTGTAGATCATTTATTAATTGTTGCTGTTTGGTTCAGGAAGTTGTCTCCTGTGCCAGCGAGTTCAAGGTATACCTCTAACTTTTAAACAAATATCAGAGATCCTTTTAATGTTAATTCAGAGTTTTCAGCCTTTTTAAATCACCTTGTCTTTCGATGACTTGACATTGACATTTGTTGCAAGAAACAGAAAAAGGTTAAAAATTAAAAACAATGTTAATAAAATTGGAGCTGAATTAATTTTACTAAAAATTATCAGGTAATGATATTTTATTTAAAAATGTTTACCAGAGACTAACCTTTGCTTTAAGGAACAGAGGCGGGGTATATCTGGGAAAGGTTCCAATTTCATTAAAATTTTAAACAAAAATGCATGTGTGAGTGAGTATAAAATTTACAACACAGTTATATAAGTGTGCATTTTATGGCCTAAATATCGCTTGCTATTCCTATCTTATTGCTGAAAAAACTAAGATACAGAAAGCTTGAGAACGGTAATCAAGGTCACTTAGCTCATTAGCCTCAGACAGGCTATACAAAACTTTAGGCAAATTGGAAAAAAAATTATTCTTTCCAGATACCTGCAGGTTGGCTGTTGGCAGGATTTCTGCTCCATACACCTTCAGGCCTAGTTTCCTTGCCCAAGACAAACATCACTCAATTTTCCTTGACTGCATATACCTTTGAGACCCCTGCAATGCTTACATTTTGCCAAAGAAAGAAATGATGAGGTCTATTTATAGCCATGTTGGCACATGGGCTGGAGCCAGATTATCTTTGTGCCTTGACCTCCAAACACAAGCCGATGTTTTTATAAAATGAGAATGACTTTAGAGAGCCAAGAGAAATTTCGTGGTGAGCATTTCATGTCTTGACAAAAAGGGAGAATCAGACTGGCAAACACATGTGTAAACCATGGAATTCAATAACTAGCTAACGGAATGTTTTTGATAGTAACTACAAGAGAAACTGCATTTACTTCGTCATGTCTTGCCTGTTTCAAAATCAGGGATTAATATCATTTATTAATCATATTTTATTATTTTATGTTCATTCTATATTTTATTACTATCTGAACTTCAAGGAAGATGTGAAGATCAAGTAGTTTTGGATGGTTTATCTTTCTTTTCATAAAAGAGTATATTTATTTCCACAAACTAGTTTTTCATTCTCTTAAATAATCCAATATGAATAACAATAGATATGTAACACAAAACAGTTCCCTTCTTCATTTTGTGAATTTCTTTTATTCAGTCACTTTACAGCCTGATCCCAGCCCCCTTCCTAGTATCGTCCCCTTAACAGCTTTCCATTTAAAAACTGATTTTTTTTTCCTAAAATTTGTTAAGTTATGTTTAGAGAGATACTGAGACAAAATGAGATACGAAGATGAAATTTATAAAAGAGATTATGCATAGAACCTGATAGAAAAATCAAACTTGTTAAAACATTTTTATGGTTTTGGATGTGTTTGTTTAGTGTATATTTTAATACATGCTATGCCCCTTCCTAAATTTATCTGCAATTGTTTCCATTGTTGTTGAGACAAAATGATTTCATTTCACATGAAGCAGTAAAAACATGTCTTTGGCTCTTTTTTCTTCTTCTCGTTCTTTCTCCCTCCTTCTTTTTTTATCGTCTTTCAGGTGACACACATTTATTGACAGTGTACTCTGCACTGCTGCAGAGGATAATGTAGGTTGCAGAGCTCCTAAACAGCCACCAAACTCACAGCAGTTATATTCCAGATGCACAAAACGTCCAGACTCACACAGTATGACTGAGTTAGTAAATGGCAGGGTTCAGAAGGGAGAGCTGAGGGCATTTGCTTTTAATTATATGGCCAATTAGACACCACTGAAAAGATACAATCTAAACCAAGGACTGGATGAGAAAAAGCAATAAGCCAACAACAGCCGAGACAGAGCATCCAGCTAGGAAAGGCAATCAATCATAAAGCACCATACCTTGATCTAGTTTATTTTTTATGTAACTGTGGTAAACCACGTAGACCAAAAGCAACTTAGGGAGGAAAGAGTTAACACTATCATTGAAGGAATCCATGGCAAGAACCCCTGCAGGGGTAGAGGTAGAAACTAGAGCAAGAAACCAGGAGGATCACTGCTTGCTCTCTGGCTCATGCTTAGCTAGGATTTCTATACAGAGATCCACCTGTCCAAGAATGTTGGGGCTCACAGTAGGCTGGGCCCTCCTAAATTAATCAGCAATCAAGAAAATGCCCCACACATAGGCCCACAGTTTAATCCCATGAAGACAATCCCTCAGATGAGTTAGCACTCCCTCAGAAAATGAGCTTTGTCAAATTAACAGTCATAGCTAACTAGGAAAAACCTTCCCATGCAGTAATATCATACAGAACTTGGACATCCTATAATATTTCATAAACTTATTTCTTTCTGATGCCTTGGGTTTAGATCTTCCAGTCTCATCTTAAATACTATTTTTGTCATAATTTCCATAATCTATAAGCCCTTTTATAGTATCACCCTTCACTTAAAGACCACTTTGCAATTTCTTTTACAATTTTTGTTATGTACTCAGTTATTTACTCATTGTCTATATTTTTTGTTAAACAAGTAGAGGCTGAAACCTTTGTCCTAGTTGAATGATACAATTTCAGACACTTATACACATGAATTGCTTACCGAACAAATGAATAAACAGAAGATTAGATACCATTTTCAATGTATGTGTGTGTGTGTAGAGAGAGAGAAAGAGAGAGAGAGACTGAGGAGAAGGAAGATTACTTTGAAATACTTCAAGTGTTCACAAATATGACCTATCACTTGGAATAGGGATCAGAGTCAACAATTACTTTAACATTATTTATAAATAAGAATTCATTAAGTGGAGACACAAATTAATTCTAGACATGCATTTATTTACTATTTTTAGTGAAAGAGAGCACTGGGCATATTAATGATAATCGCAACCCTTTATTGAGACCCACTCTCTGGAAAGGAAGGTAAAAGCCAGTGTACAGTGCAGGGTTTCTCAACATTTGTTTGTTTGTTTAACGAGACAGGGTTACTCTGTGTATCTCTGGAGGTCTTGGGTTTGTTTTGTAGACCAGGCTGGTCTTGAGCTCACAGAGATCCACCTGCCTATGCCTCCCAAGTGCTGGGATTGCAGGCCTGTACCACGGTACCTGGCTTTCTCAATGTTTTTAAATATTTTAGAGAAGGATTCATGCTACCTCATGAAAAGGACAATTGGGAGATCACCAGATGCTGGCAGGTTTCTGATCAGTACCATGAGTCCCTTAAAATCCACCTTTCTTGCACAAATACACAGTGTCTAGATCTGTGATCCTTCAAACTTTTCAAAAAACTTTTCTGAAACTGACATTCAACCAAGGACCATGTATGGATATAACCTAGAACTTCCGCTCAGATGTAGCCTGTGGTAGCTCAGTAACCAATTGGTTTCCCAAAGTGAGGGGAACAAGGACT
>REGO01000639.1:642054-656658 GCA_010120015.1 Rhombomys opimus
AAAGTTTTCAGCTCTGTAAAATATGATCCCATTCTGATATAACTTGTTTAATTGGTTGGTTTTTTAAATAAAATAACTGTTTTTAAACTTTTACTATTTTTGTGGTACTGGCAACCAAATACAAGGCCTTGCTTTTATTAGGCATATATTCTGCTGCTGAGATAAACTAGTGTTTGCGAAAGTATTTTTATACTGTTTTTAGTAACATAAACATTTTATATAGTGTTTTACTTATCACAAGCACTGTTTGACACAAGCCTATACTTTTTGTAAAAGGACCTACTTTGTTTTAAATATTTGATTTATGTCATCACTAGCTATTGAGAAAGAGAAGTCTTGCTTATCAATGCTCGTTAATATCTATAATTTACATTATATTGGTATATTTGTCATGCACTATTTTAGCATATCAAAAGTGGATTTTTGAATAGAGAGTTCTGTCTGCTAATCCGTTGCAAGGAGAAAGAAAAACAGCAAGACAAGGTGCTGAAACATCATGTCCTTTAAAACAGCTGAAAGGTCAGCTGTTTGCTACAGGGGTTACTGTTGTTAATCCAGTACAACTGACTTCAGTGGGAAAGGGAGGCTCTGTTCTGATCAGAAGTTGTGATCAAAGAAATCCAGCAAGATTGTTCCCGCAGACTCCCCCAAATTCTGCTGGATGATTGTAAGCACCTGTTTTGCTGATAATATTTATGTATTACTATTAGTTCTTTCACTTACAAGCCTCATCCAAGAGGAGTCTCTGCTCTGCTGTGACACTCTCAAGCCTCCTTGGTGCTTCTCTAGTCAATCTCTGCTGAATGTTGTAAGCCCCTGGTTTGATGATGTAACTTTTAAATTAAATTTTTAGTTTTTATATTAGTTACATTTTATTCATTTTGTATCCCAGCTATAGCCACCTCCCTCATTGCCTCCCAATCCCACTCTTCCTTCCTTATCTCCTCCCATGCCCCTCCCACAGCCCACTGGTAGGGGAGATCCTGCTCCCCTTCCCTCTGACCCTAGCCTATCAGGTCTCATCAAGACTGGCTGCTTTGTCCCCACTGTGGCCTGGCAAGGCTGCTTCCCCTCAGGGGGAGGTGATCAAAGAGCCAGCCACTGAGTTCATGTCAGAGACAGTCCCTGTTGTTCTTACTAGAGAAACCACTTGGAGACTGAGCTGCTTTTTTCTATTTTAGTTTTACTTTTCTTCTCTTTTTTAAAAATTAATTAATTAATTTATTTACTTATATTCCCATGTTAGCCCTCTTCCTTCTCTGTTTCTGGTCTCATTTCACTCCCTCCTATTTTCTCGTCCTTCCTCCCCTGTCCCTCAGAAACCCCCCTCCTTGCCCCACCTCATCAAGTTGAATCATGACTGAGCATGTCCTCTTTCCCTCTGGCCTGGGGAGGCAGCCCTACCAGAGGGTAATGATCAGAAAACAGGCAACAGAGTCCATGTTAGAGGCAGACAACTCCCCTTACTAGGGCACTTGACCTCCTAAAGCCTGAGCTGACCATCTGCTACATCTGTGTAGGGGGCCTAGGTCCAGTCTATGCATGGTCCTTGGTTGGTGATTCAGTCTCCATTAGCCGCCCTGGGCCTTGGTTAGTTGGATCTGTTAGTCTTCTTCTGGAGCTCCAAGAACCTCCAGTTCCTTCTGTCCTTCCTCTCACTTTGCCACAATGCTGCACACCCCCCAATGTTTGGCTTTGAGTCTTAGCATATTTCAATTTGCTGCTGGGTGGTGCCTCTCAGACTGACATTTTATTTATTTATTTATTTTCTGATCCTGGCTAAAATGATAAAATTTCACTTACCTAGAAAAGGATAATGTTGTACTATTTAGATGACACATAATATGGATTTACACAGTAACATTTTAAATCTGTAGAAAATCCTACAAAGTCTATCAAGAAAAGTGCCCAGTACTATACCCATTAATGGACCACATATATCCTGCACACACACACGTATATATGTATACATGCATATATGTATATATATTCTGTGTTATTTTATGTTCCTTTAAATCTTCCACACATATAATCTCACAAATATTAACATTATGCTGATTAGGTAAAAGGAAGTATAAAGACGAAAGACATCGTTACTTTCAAGATGCTCATGGCAGCATGCGGGGAAGTGACTGAGTAGATAGCAATACAGAAAAACTCAGCATATAGAAGAGCCATTCAATTTGACTATTAGGTTAGATATTAGGCTATAAAGTGCACAATTACAAGAGCTGAAGTTTGAGGTTTTTGTGGTTTAAATGTGAACCCATGTAAAAATTTTGAACACTTGTTCCCTATCTGATAACTTTGTTGAAAGTTTACTGAACCTTTAAAAAGTTGGGCCTCCTGAAAGGGAGTGGGTCACTGAAAGCAAGCTTTGAGATTCAAAGGCTCATCTCACTTCCTGTCCATTCTCTGCTTTCTGACTACCGATTTTCTGCTTCCAGCATCATTTGTACTCCTAGTGCCAAGCCTTCCCCACTTTGATGGAACGCTTCTTCACAGACTGTAAAGCAAATTAAACTTTTCCTCCCTATGGTGTTTCTCCTCTGGTACGGATTCACAACTATAATATAACAAAATTATTCAAAAGTATACCCCAACTTAGTGAAGCTTTAAGTGTATAACATCATGATGCTCTTTTCCCAAGCCTACATCTTTGTGAGTCCAGTGGGGTGATCAGAAAGAATGGCTTGGTGAAAGTTTTTTTTCCCCCATTTTGTAGGCTACTCTCTTCTACTGATGGTGTCTTCTGCCTTACAGAAGCTGTTCAGTTTCATGAAGTCCCATTGGTCTTAGTGTCTGCACTATTGGTGATCTGTTCAGGAAGTTGTCTCCTGTGCAATATGCACTGCAAGCTATTTCTCAATTTCTTTTCTACTAGATTCAGTGTCTCTGGTTTTATGTTGAGGTCTTTGATCCACTTGGATTTGAGCTCTGTGCAAGGTGATAGACATGAGCCTATTTGCATTCTTCTACATGCAGACATCCAGTTAGGCCAGCACCATTTGTTGAAGAAGATTTTCACTAGCTCCATTACTGGCAGAGAAATAATATTCAAAATATGTAAAGAACTCAAGAAACTAGACATCAACAAACCAAATAACCCAAATAAAAGTGAGGTAGCAGAGCCCAAGGATCCCTTCAGAAGAGAGGAAGAAGGATGTCTGAGCCAGAGGGGTCAAGGACAGGATGAGAACACATCCTACAGAATCAACTAACCATTGGGGCTCATAGAGATTGAAGCAACAGTTAAAAAGATAGCATGAATCTGAGCTAGGCCCTCTGCATATATGTTATGGTTGGTAGCGTGGTATCTTAACAACGAGAGTGGGTGCTTTTTCTGCCTCTTTTACCTGTTTTTAGAACTGTTTCCCTCATACTGGGTTGCTTCATCCAGCCTTGATATGAGGGTGTGTGCCTAGTCTTATAACATGCTAGGCTTGCTCAGTTGATATCTCTGGGAAGCCTGCTCTTTTCTGTAGGAAAATGGAAGAGTAGATGTGGTTAAGAGGTAGGGGTGTGCTGAGGGGGAGTGGAGGGAAAGGAAACTGGACTCAAGATGTCTGAGATCATACATTAATAACAATATTAATGATAATGATCATGATGATGATAAAGACTGGCTTTTCAATAGCTTGCTAGTGAGCCATTTGTAGCACCTTTAGCCTGTTCACAGCATACACTAGTCTTGAGTCTGGGCCAAAGTGTTTGGTGAGATTACTTGGCATTGTTTGACACCACAGCGTAGGCTGTCTATAATGTGAATGATGTGTTCAGAGCCATGTTTGCCATGCAGTCCTGAGATACAACACAAGTGAGTGGTGTTTTCATCACTTCTGATTTGGTACACTTTTAATTTTGAATCTTTTTGGAAACAAGAACCTTTTCTTTTAAAGGAACCCCCCCCCCCCGCCATTGCTAATCATACTTATTTGTTCTATGTAGGTATTTACACAGAGTGGAATAGTAATTCCTGGTGAGATTTTCTTTTTAAAATTTTTATTTTATTTTATTTTTTATTTTGTTTTGTTTTGTTTTTATTTTATTTTATTAATTACACTTTATCCACTTTGTATCCCCCAATAAGCCTCTCCCTCTTCCCCTCCCAATCCTACCTTTCCTCCCCCTTCTTCACACATGCCCCTCCCCAAGTCCACTGATAGGGGAGGTCCTCTTCTCCTTCCTTCTGATCTTAGTCTATCAGATTTCATCAGGAGTGGCTGCATTGTCATCTTCTGTGGCCTGGTAAGACTGCTCCCCCCTCAGGGGGAGGTGATCAAAGAGCAGGGAAATCAGATTACGTCAGAGGCAGTCCCTCTTCACATTACTATGTAACCCACTTGGACACTAAACTGCCATGGGCTACATCTGTGCAGGGGTTCTAGGTTCTCTCGATGCCTGGTACTTGTTCGGAGTATGAGTCTCTGGGAAGACCCCTGTGTTCAAATTTTCTGGTTCTGCTGCTTTCCTTGTGGAGTTCCTGTCCTCTCTAGATCTTACTATCTCCTAATTCTTACATAAGGTTCCATGCACTCTGCCCAACAGTTGGCCATAAGTCTCAGCATCTGCTTTGATAGTCTGCAGGGCAGAGCCTTTGTAAACTTGTACAACTAATCAATCTCGTGTACAATTTGTGTACAATTGATTTGTACACAAATCAATCTCGTGCTTTCTCAGACAACTAGGAATAGCGCTTCCTCAAGATCCAGCCATACCACTCTTTTGGCAAATATCCAAAAGAGGCTCAAGTACACAGTAAGAGTATTTGCTCAACCATGTCTGTAGCAGCCTTATTTGTAATAGCCAGAAACTGGAAACCCGCCCAGATGCCCCTCAACTGAAGAATAGATGCAGAAATTGTAGTACATCTACACAATGGAGTATTACTCTGCAATGAAAAATAAGGAAATCATGAAATTTGCAGGGAAATGGTAGGACCTGGAAAGGATCATCCTGAGTGAGCTGTCCCAGAAGCAGAAGGACACACATGGTATATACTCACTCATATAGGCATATAACAGGATAAACCTACTAAAATCTGTACATCTAAAGAAACTAATCAAGAGAGAGGAACCTGACTAAAACGCTCAATCCCCATCCTGAAAGGCAAAGAGGATGGACATCAGAAGAAGAAGAAAACAGGAAACAACCTAGGAACCTGCCACAGAGGGCATCTAAAATTTTTATTTTATTTAAGTTAATTTACTTATATTAGTTACTTTAGTTAATTTACTTACAAACATTAGTTAATTAACATTAGTTAACTTACTTACAAAGTGTCCCTTCTCTACTCTCCTACTGTTCTCCCCTCCACCTCTTTCCCTATTCTCCTCTTCCTTTCCCCCCCCTGAGAAAAGGGGAACCCTTTTTTTTAACATGAATGCTATTGCTTACTTTCAGATCAGTTTCCCTTGGCAGGCTGCCTTGTCTGTCATCAGTGGATGAGGATATGCTCAGTACTGATGTGACTCACTGTTTTGGTGAAATTTTCAAGCAGATCTGCTGTATAGTATGTTCCCCACGAAAGGTGTTCCACTTTCTTCCCAAGGCATTCCCTCTGCACTGTACCAGCTCTTTCAAAAAATTTATGTGACGTTGAAACAATAGAGTACAAAGCTAAATTTTTAATTAAAACACTCAATAAACAAACCTTTACAGCTGTTATTACTATGGTTATTTGTTTGTTTGTGCTCATCCTACTATATTGCCTAGGTAGGTCTTGATTTCCTGGGCTGAGGGGATCTTTCATCCCCTGCCTAATGACAGTGTCCCTGACTTAGATGTGATTTTTGACCTATAGAAGACACACTTTTGACTGCTCCCCACATTACCTTGTGGAGTTCTCTACCAATTTCCTCCTTACAACCGGAAAGGATTTCCCAATAGCTTTCACTATAAAAGATAAAAGAAAAAATTGTTTTCCACCTTGATCCCTCATTTGTAATTTGGTAATAGTTTAGTATGGTACAAAGGAGGCTGCAAGTATTTTCTCCCAGGAGCTCAAGTTGAATGAATCTTGTATGATGAGAGAATCATAGAGGATTTTTCTCCTGGACAGATTAGCATTTTTTCCCCACTGGCATGATACACATAACATAAAAAGCAACAAGAAGTAGCCGTCCTGATTTCTCCTTCACCATGTAGTTAAATTAGGTATAATTGCATAGCTGTGCAACCAATCTTAATTACTTCATTCACTTTAGAAAACGAAGTCTCTACATTATATAATAATTACCCATATGCCCTCTCTTGGGTCTTGATGAGCATCATTATACTGTGTGTCCTTATGACTTTGAGTAGGCTAGTTGATACTCAAAAATAGAGTCACAGTACTTGTCTTTTGAGCCTTCCCCTATTTCATGAAACCTATTGTCCTCAACATTTATCCTTATAACAGTTTGTCAGAATTTTCTTTATTATGCCTTAATATTTCACTATATAAGCATACACCACAGTTTGTCCATTCTCTCAATGAATACAAATTCTTTCCATCCTTTGTTTTTTTAGTACGGTCTCCATAAACATAAGACTATAAAGATCTTTTTGTCATTTTTCATGTCTTTGGGATTAAAACACAAAGGAATTATACAGCAGATAAGTATACAAAAGTACAAGTTTGCGCTCCCACCAGCAATGAAGGAGGGATCAACTTGCTCTGCATCTTTGCCAGCATTTGCTGTCACTTGAATCTTTTTTTTTGAAATTGCAATATATAATTACAGTCTTTTTTTATTTTTATCAGTTACATTTTATTAATTCTGTATCCCAGCCGTGCCCTGAACCCTCATTCCCCTTATTTTAGCCATTCTGCCTGATATAAGATGAAATCTCAGAGTCATTCTTATTTGCATTTACCTGATGATTAAGGACACTGAACATTTCTTCAAGTGCTTCTCCACCATTGGATACTCCTCAGTTGAGAATTCTCTGTTCAGCTCTGTACCCCATTTTTTAATTGGGCTATTTGGTTTGTTGGTGTTTAATTTCTTGAGTTCTTTATATAATTTGGATATCATATCAGTTGATGAAACAGATGCAGAAACCCACAGCCAAAGAACAGATTGAACTCAGAGAGTTATGTGAAAGAGTAAGAGGAAGGATAGAGAGAGCCACAGTGGTCCAGGACACTAAAAAAAGATATAACATCAACTAACCTCAGTGGTCTCACAGAGGCTGAACCACCAACCAAAGAGCATGCATGGACATATAGCAGATGTGCAACATGGTCAAGTTGAGGGTCCTCTCCTAATGGGAGTCCCCACTGTCTCCAACTCTGCTGCCTGCCACTGAATCACTTTTCCCTAGCTGGCTGCCATGTCAGGCCCCAACAGAGAAGAATGCACTTAGTCCTTCTGTGACTTGGGATGCCAGGATGAGTAGATACCCCTTGAAGGCCTTCTCTTCTCTAAGAGGAGAGGGGACTAGGATGAGGGAAGGCATGAGGGTGAGAATGGGAGGAGAGAAATAAAGTGATGAAATAAAGAAATTTAAGTATATTAAAAATACAACATATGTTCTCAGTACCTCAGATATTTCTCTTAGATCCCATTTTTAAGAAAATGTTTTTATTTATATGTACATGAGTGCATCTGGATGTACATATATATGAATATATTAGATAGTTATTTCATGATGCTAAGAAAAAAATCGACTCTACAAGCTATAGAATAATAGCAGTTTTACTTCCACAGGGAAACTATATTTAAAGTCAAAATTATTAAATAAGGATATGGTTGTAAAAAGCCAATATGATAAGTGGGTAATCTATGAATAACTATTACCTAGAAATTAAATTATGTGTAACATAAAAATGCTTTATATATAATAAAAAATGAGATAAACATTAGGAGAATATTGCTATTATATTGATTTATATGAGTAATATAAAATGAGAAAACACTGGAGATTAAGATGAGTGAGGTAACACAGAAGCAGAAAGACACATATAGTATATACTTATAAGTGGATATTAGCCATATAATATGGGATACACATACTAAAATATATAGTTCTAAAGAAGCTAAACAACAAGGAGGACCCTAGGGAAGAGGCTGAAACTTTGCCCAGAAAGACAAATAGGATAGACATTGGAAGTAGGAGAAAACAAGGAACAGGACAGGAGCTTTCCACAGGGGACCTCTGAAAGACTATAACCATCAGGGTATGGAAAGAGATGCTGAGACTCATAGCCAAACTTTGGGAAGAGTGCTGGAAACCTTATGGAAGAAGAGGGAGACAGAGGGACCTGAAGGGGACAGAAACTATACAGGCAGACCAACAGAGCCAAGGAACCTGGGCAAAGTGGGGCCTGCAGAAACCTATACTCCAACCAAGGATCATGCATGGAGGGGAACTAGACCCCCTGCTCAGTTTCCAGGTGGGTTCCCTAGTAAGGGAGACAGGAGCTTTCTCTGACATGAACTCAGTGGCCAGCTCATTGATCAGCTCCCCCTGGAGGGTGCAGCCTTGCCAGGCCACAGAGGAAGATGAAGTAGCCAGCCTTGATGAGGCTTGATAGGCTAGGGTCAGATAGAAGGGGTGGAAGTCATCCCCTTTCAGTGGACTAGGGAATGGGCATAGGGAGAGAAGAGGGAGGGTAGATGGGACTGGCAGATGGAGGGGGATACAAAGTGAATAAATTGTAATAAATAAATAAATAATAAAAAGATTCATAAAGATATTTGTATTGCAGAGATATACTCAACATAAAAAAAATCTTGAAAAAAATCTACTGGATACAAAACCAGAGCACTAAGAATTTAATAGATACATATAAAACTTAGAGCAGGGATCAAAGATGAGAGTTTTACTTTTGGTGTTCTGCCAAAGAGCACTCACAGCCATGGCATGGAGTGAAATCACTAGAACATGTTGTGAGGAGAGATGGAGACCAGGATGAGAATGAGACAGACACCCAAGCACTGACACAGATATATGACAAACAACAAAAAAGCAAAAGTGAAGGAGCAGAGATAGAGAAAACTGAGGAAGAAAGACAGGCAAAGGGGATGGTGCATAGATAATAACCGACAAGTGAAAAGTTAGAAAGGAGAAAGACCTGTCAGCAATAATTAAAATTTGACTCAAATAAAGAAAATTGAAATGATCATAAGAAGCCTGCAGGTCCTTCTTAATTCAGATAAGGATCATTTTCATTAAATCTGGTCATAATTAGCGTTCTTAGATTAGGCTGAGGAGAAATTGTATGTCACCGCTCAGTGTAATGATTCTAAAACCTGTAAGTGGTTTTACTGCAGAGTCACCTAGATGAGAGATTAATAGCTGAAGGATAGAAGGGTGAGTACGGAATTATTCTTTGCTCGTTTCCCTAGTTTTTCAAAAACTATTCGATAAAAAAAATATTTTATTTGGTGACGAGAAGCATCTAAAAAGGGACAAAGCCAGTGGTGAGTTATTTGTGCCGTTGTGAGCAGCTTCATGCCGATCCCATCTGAGCAGTCCCACTTTGAACCCAGGAAGCAAAAACAAAAACAAGAGGCAATTCTGAGGATTGTGGTGTATGTTGTATGAAGTATGTTCTGGACCTGGTTGGGGAGAGGTGGGGTTGAGGGCCTGTTAAGGGTGGGAGGGAGGTTAGAGAGATGATAATAATCATCATGTATTACACACAATATAAAATTGTCGAGGAATAAATTAACAAAAATTAAATGGTAGCCGGTCTTCTTGTGTCCTCAACCTCTCTTGCTCATCTTGCTATGTACTTGGTTGACATTTCTGGGAGGCCTGCTTTTTTTCTGAAGGAAAATGGAGGTATAGTGGAGCTGGGGTAGTGGAAAGGTAGGGAGGCAGGAGATGGAGGGAGTGGGGAAAGAGAGGTTGAGTTTAGAATGTATTGTATGAGAGAAGAATTGAAAAAAAGATCACTCGGGAGAGAGTGGATTATTTATGCCAGAATTAGTTGAAAAGTCAAAGGAAAATAGGTAGACAAGATTTAGACTTTGGAGAGTTACTGGGATTCTGAAAGGAACCGTGTGAAGATGAATAGATTTGTTGTTAAGACCATACGTGAATAGACAATAAATTGCTTATATTTTAAAAATAAAATATAAGGTAAAGCTATGTGAATAAAGGATGCTTCAAATAGGACAATACTTAGGGGCATGGTCATGGTCACGAAACGGTACACTTGAAGTTGAGATTTCAGTGGTTGTGCAATTGTGGAAATGACAATGCAGAAACTGACTATGGCTGGGGCTGATTGACAAGAGACAGGAATGGACATTCATTTGCAAAATCAAGATTTAGACTGTATTATCCAGAATCTGCCACACTCAGTCTCAAAAACAGAAACAGTAAACTGCAGATACAAGTCTATAAAAATCAAATCTATTATCGGTCTCTGTTCTTTCTATATCTTCTTTCACTTGCAGTTAATTTTTCCAACCAGCCTTAGCCTTGCAAGCATCTATTTTCTTTATCAGTGAGAATTTCATTTGCAGAACAATTGGTTTGAAAAGAAAAAATTTTTTTCTCATCTCTGATTTTAGTAGTACCCATTAAGAAGGTGTTCTATTTCAGCTGACAACAAGCTCGTATTTAAAGATATATAGACATAGCCTAATTCTGCTTCCTTCAGTTGCGCTGTAGAAAAAAGACTGACAAAGCTCTAAATGTTGTGGACATATCTCAAGAGTAAGAAGATGGGTGTTACAGTGTAGTAAGAACTTTTTAAGGCAGGTGTAAGAATCATGGAACTAGCGATAGTGCAAGAAGATAAGAAAAAATAATAATAATAAAAGGTAAAAGACAGGTCAAGAAAGACCAATCTCCCCAAATTCACTTTTCATTTATCTTATTTTATTTGGCAGTTCTTTCTGTAGCATTTAAACCCTTTTACAAATGAAACTAAAACATAATAATTCTCTCCATAATGGTAGTTCTTTTTTTCCTATGGTGTTTAAAATATTTTCCTAACAAATTTTGTTTTTAATTATGATCTTTCCATGCCTTTATCTAGGAGCATCTGATCAGGACTGTCACCCTCTCGTGCCTGCATTTTGAGAATTTTGTTAGTTACCATTTTTCGTAGACATACGTTCACTCTCTGTTGCTTTAGGTTTGACAAAATAATATATTCTCAAAAAGAAAATGAAGCCACTAAAATTGAACAGTTGTCATGGAAATATAATGGTTGCAGAATAACTCCTTTGAGTCTAAGCAAAAATGTCCAAAGTATGGAGGTGAAAAAAGACATGATTGTCTGCCAGCAGTTGGGTGAATTTTCCTCTGTGAACTTAGAAATGCCCTGAGTTTTCTCTTAGGTCAGTTGTATAGTCTTTGGAAAAATTCAGCCTCAGGCACATTTCTGTAAATGTGGATGGCAAACAATGAAAATATTTGACAGTGTCTCATGTAAGAAAGTTCTACATTCAAAACCTGGAGGTCATTGCCACTGTTATTTCCGGACTTGTTTCAAAAACGGGAGAGACAAGTACACTTGTGTATCTGATTATCTAGAATTTGAGGCATTATTTGTTCTATATAAATATAATACCTTCCAGACATCAATTTGATTTTTGAAGTTTTTCATTTATTCCAAGTCAGGTTATCCTCAAATGCCCCAAGTTAATCTACACAGTAAGTCTAAAGTACAAACTTCATTGAACATAATATATTTAATATGAAAACAGTTCAATTTCTAAGAAAACTGTAGCACCATCTTGTGCGTTCCTTCTCATTGTGTGAAAACAATAGATTCATTTGTTATCTGTATGGAATAGACATGATATTCATGCTTCAACTAACTGAATATGTTGTTAAGTGTAATGTTCATGCCTAAGTTTTAGAGCAAGGGTGGGTATCCATGTAAAGTTTTAGGATGTAGTTAATTAGTGGTGACTCACAAACCTTTTATTTCTTACATTTAACTCCAAAAGTATCTGTTACAATTTGTAACAGATCTGTATCTATTACTCAGTCTTATATACATGGAAAACCTTGGCAAATATATTTACCATTGTAGTCAACATGAAACCTAAGTACTTTTATTACTTTCAGCAATCTTACGTACCTCTTTGATCAGTGTACATCAATACTAATCCTAGATGCCATCTGATCATTCCTATGGAGTTATAGATTAGTTTGGCCTGTGCTGTAGTTGCATTAAATGGAGCTCCAGAGTAAATGACATTTGTGTCTGGCTTTACAAACCTGATATACAGTCAAGGCCAGGTATGGAGCTAGAACTAGAGCTAGGTGTAGTGTAAGACTTAGAATTGTGGCAGATTCTGGTCTAAGTTCATGTCTGGGACAGGACTAGGGTAAGGGACAAGGCTAAGTTCAGGATAAAAGTCAAGATTAGTGACTTTTGGCATTTCTAAGTTCACAGAGGAAAATTCACCCAACTGCTGGCAGACAGTCATGTCTTTTTTCACCTCCATACTTTGGACATTTTTGCTTAGACTCAAAGGAGTTATTCTGCCACCATAAAAGTCACTAGATCAGCCATTCGGATTAAGGTCAGAGTCTGTGTTTCAGCCTCAGTGTAGGCTGGGGCTAGGGTTAGGACTTCTGGGGTTCGAATTGGAGCTAGGGTTAGAGATGAAGTTAGAGTTAAGGGCATGGTAATGGTTAATTCATATTCCTTATCACTATCACTGCCAGTATTAGAAAACAAACAAACAAAAGCAGGGACAAGAACAAGGTCAGGGTCAACGTTAATGCCCAGCATTGTTTCCCACCACTTCTGTTCCTTTATAGCAATGTAACATAAAACCACAAGCCAAAGCGAGATATTACACTCCCAGGGTTCTTGCAGCTATATAGCAGGGAAAACACAAAGTATAACATTGAGAGGGAAGGAAATATCAAGAAATATGTGAAGGCTGCTACCCATGTTGTAATATTTCTCCCCTTAAACAGTTTTTACATGTATCTTCTATACAGCTTCGTTATAAAACTTCACTATGACAGCCCCAGTGTTAGGATGGAAAGTGTTTGGATCATTTCTACTGCTTTCCTTTGTGTAGATTCTAGATGTTGAGCAAGAACTGTTGATTAAGTGTCTAAAATTTATGTTAGCAACTGTGGAGCTTCTGTGAGATGACAAAGGACAAGCAGGGGGTACATGAATAATTAGAAGTGATCATTTCAACGTTATATAGCATTACCAACACTCATAATATGAGCCTGAATTCAATTTTTTTTAAAAAAATAGTATGTTGATTTCAATATTTGCTACAAAGAGCACTTGATAAATGGACAGACTGGCATCCTGATTCTCCCCTTATTTCTGCGCCTCACAGTTACAACCACAGGCATTTCAAGTTCCTCTTCAAGGAAATGTGACTGTGTGGAATAATTAAGTTTGTGTTCCACACATTTTAACTTCATTTACTATAGAAATAATCGCCTAACTGAAATAAGCTTAATTTTCACTCTTATTGTTTCATTATTTGTCAGGCGGCAGCATATGTAAGAAATACTTGATATCTGAATGACACCACAATGAGTTAAGAATAATTAGAATGGAAGTACACAAGTTTGAAGGTTAAGTGCTCAACAATGAACAAAACAAGCAAAAGCAAATCAAGACGTCTTGTAACTATAGAACCTATGTCTGGGATTAAAGACTAAAAGAGGAAAATGAGATGAGGCAGTGGATAAAAGCTCAGGCGCCAAGTGCAGACGGTCCCTACTTCACATCCTCAACACACACAAAACACAAGGCATTGCTGCCCATGGCTATAGCTCCAGCTTTAGGAGGCAGAGGCAGGTTGATCTGAGATCTAACTCGCCAGGCAGCCATTCAAATCATACATTCAGTAAAAGGCTCTGTTTTAAGCAACGATGAGAGAACCGCAGATGAAGGCACTAAGGTACCACTCTGCTCTCCTTATGCACCACACACACACACACACACACACACACACAAACAAACACACACACACACACACAAACACTCGCACTCAGACACAGATACTCACAGAGATTTAAAAAAAATTCAAAGATTACTGTGCCTTTCTCTGCCTGAGAAAATTAAAGAACAAAAGTTATCGGTAAACGGGTAAAGGAAAAATTTGTACTCAGACTAAGTCTATTCTCAGACCCGAATGCACTATGCTTTAAGTGGAATTATGTTCACTCTATCACGTTCTCTCTGTAATCTTATTTAGACTTTCCTGAGTATCAGGAGATGATTTTTTTGGTGACCCATAATGTTTGACTATAAGTATTTTTTTTTTGAATTCCTGTCAGAAATAGTCCCTGTTTCCTTTACTATGGGAAACCAATTGGTTACTGAACTACCACGGGCTTCATCCACACAGGGGTTCTAGGTTATATCCATAGATCGTCCTTGGTTGAGTGTCAGTCTCAGAAAAGACCCCTGTGCCCAGATATATTTGGTCCTTGTGGAGCTCCTATCCTTTTCACGTTATACAAACTCCCCCTTCTTTCATATGTTTCCCTGCACTCTGCCGAAGGTTTGGTTATGAGTCTTAGTATCTGCTTTGATACACTGCTAGGTAGAGTCTTTCAGGGGCCCTCTGTGGTAGTCTCCTGTCCTGTTACTTGTTTTCTCCTATGTCTAATGCACCTCCCATTTGTCTTTCTTTTCTTTTTCTTTTATTAATTACACTT
>REGO01000639.1:657083-697698 GCA_010120015.1 Rhombomys opimus
ATTTTCTTGTTCTGTTGCTCTCCTTGTGGAGACCCTGTCCTCTCCAGCTCTTACTATTTCCCACTTCTTACAAAGTATTTTTTTTTAATTTGTGTTTTGAAATAGTGCAAAGTTATAACCCCAAAACACCACTGGGAAGTAAGGACTCTATTTGAATTATATTATATTACATTATGTTATGTTATGTTATGTTATTTGAATTAATTAATATACAATAGTCAAGTGAACAAGCTTTTGAAAAGGAAAGAAAAATGTAAAGTCAGTAGAACAATCACAGTGCACACCTACACATCATAAGTAAATTTCAGCAAAGATGCAAAGCAACAAAACCTAATGTTTCCAGCAAGTGGTTTTAAGACAATAGTCTACATGCTAAAACTGTCCTTCACCATGGACAGAAAGAAAAAAACAAAACAAAACAAAACGGTATTTCATGTTTAAGACATAATGCTTTAATCTCTGTGAGTTCCAGTCTGTGTTTGTTTTTAAAATTTATTAGAACAATTTCAGGAAAATTCATTACTAATTCAAATTCCACTTCTAAGGCAGCCACACTATTTCGGGGTATAATTAGCCAATATTTTGTGTCCTGAGCAGTTTCTTACCTCTGATGTCTCAGTTATAAGCTGTTGTAAGCAATCCCTTTGAAGAGAATATGGTCTCCTGGTACAGTGCCATTTATGTTTAAATCAGAGCTCAGGAGAAGAGACTAGAAGAAGCTTTTAAGATCTCTGGTAATTTATCTGTAGTTTTTGTAGCCTGGCCTCTTTGACAATCAGCTTTTATCTATATCCTTAAGATAGCAAGACTAGCAGAATCTTTTTTCTTTAATATTTAATTCTTTATTTGTCTGTATGTGAGTGTGTGTGTGTATCTGTGAAGCTATGCACACATGCATACATGTACCTGTGTAGGCCAAAAGAAGTAGCTGGATGATGTGGATGCGGAGAATGAAACACCCATTTACTTCAAGAGCAGCCAATGCTCTTGCTGCTGAACCATCCCTCTGTTTACAGCATTGCCTGCATTTTGATTAGGCTTTATGTTTTACTTTGGTTTGGAAGCTGTCTCTGTGCAATGCAGTGGGGCAAACACAAATTAAGTGTTTGTTCAGATGTTACTCTTTTTTTTTTAATTTTTTAATTTTTTTTTATTTTTTATTTTTTTTATCAGTTACATTTTATTAAATCTGTATCCCAGCCGTGCCCCGAACCCTCATTCCCTCCCAGTCCCTCCCTCCCTCCCTCATCACTACTGTGCCCCTTTCCAAGTCCACTGATAGGGGGGACCTCCCCCCATTCATCTGATCCTGTTTTATCAGGTATCTTCATTGAGTTCCTGTTAGAAATAGTCCTTGTTCCCCTCACTTTGGGAAACCAATTGGTTACTGAGCTACCACAGGCTACATCTGAGCAGAGGTTCTAGGTTATATCCATACTTGGTCCTTGGTTGAATGTCAGTTTCAAAAAAGACCCTGTGCCCAGATATATTTGGTCTTTGTGGAGCTCCTATCCTTTCCCCATCAGACGAACTCCCCTTCTTTCTTATGATTCCCTGTACTCTGCCAAAGGTTTGGTCATGAGTCTTTGCTTTGAAAACACTGCTAGTTAGAGGCTTTCAGATGCGCTCATTAGACACCTGTCATGCGTTCAATGCACATCCCATCTGTCTTTCTAAATGAGGATTGATCCTCTTACCCCATGTCCGCTCTCTTGATTATCTTTTTTAGGTGTATAGATTTCATTATGTTTATCATATCTTATAGGTCTATATAAGTGAGTATATACCGTGTTTGTCTTTCTCCTTCTGGGATATTTCACTCAGAATGATGTTTTCTAGATCCCACCACTTCCTGCAAATTTCATGATTTCCTCCTTTTTGATTGCTGAGTAGTATTCCATTGTGTAGAAATACCATAATTTCTGTACCCATTCTTCCGTTGATGGACATCTGGGTTGTTTCCAGGTTCTGGCTATTACAAATAAAGCTGCTATAAACATGGTTGAACAAGTATCCCTTTTGTGTACTTGAGTAAGCTTTGGGTATATACCTAGCAGTGGTCAGATGTTACTCTTAAAGTATATCTAAAACCCTAAATGATTCAGTTATTTATACTTTGTTGTTCTTTTTTTTTTTCATGCTTCTAGTTGTTTAATATTGTGGAGAAAAATCTAGTCCCCATTTTTTATAACCTGAGTTAGATATACCTTACAAATTTTAAAATTTTTAAAAATAAAATTTTTGAAATCATCACTGATATCATTAAGCTAAATGATAAACAGTCAATTAAATTCATAGTTGTGTACTGTCTTGCTAATGTGTTTTCCATGTGTGATGAAGTTCTATTAGAAATTCTGGTGTAAGCAGAGACTGTTACTTAGAACAGGTGAAGAACTGACTGTAGGAGAAAGATAACAACCTGAAATATGGTAAAGGCAGATGACTGAACAGGAGAGACAAGGGAAAATATTATTTTCCTTTTTTAAAAATTTATTTATTTTTTATTAATTACAGTTTATTCACTTTGTATCTCAACTGTAGCCTCTCCCTCATCCCCTCCCAACCCTGCCCTCCCTCTCTCTTCTCTATCCATGCCCCTCCCCCAATCCACTAAAAGGGAAGCTCTTCCTCTCCTTCCATCTGATACTACAACCAAGGACCATTCATGGAGATAACCTAGAACCTCTGCACAGATGTAGCCCATGGCAGCTCAGTGTCCAAGTGGGTTCCATAGTAATCGGAACAGAGACTGCCTCTGACATGAACTAAGTGGCCTGCTCTTTGATCACCTCCTCCTGAGGGGAGTGTAGCCTTACCAGGCCATAGAGGAAGACAATGCAGCCACTCCTGATGAGCAAAAGACATTTTTATTTAAGACAAACTGGCATCTCTTATTGGGATGGGAGGGAAAACCCTGAACTAGAAGTTCAGGGAGCCTCTGCTTTAGACATTTCATAAGATAAATGGGTTTTCCCATCTTCCTTATCATGTCACCAAGATGTTTGTCTTTGTGTTGGCCCATTCTTTTCTGCTGCCTTTTCCAAGGGTAAAAATATATCTGCACAAAAATTGCTGCAACAACTTAGAAGTTTACACCAAAACATTACATTTAACATGTAGATGGAAAGATTCAAAACAAAAACTTTGAGATCTTTCATTACTTTAGAAAGAAAACCATAAAGTCAGAATTCTATATGTAAGTGAAAAAAATTCCAAATTACTGTTTCTGCTAGTATTTGCCAGTTTTTGTTGTTACCTAGAAAGTGCTGGTTTTACTTCTAGCTTTACCATACATAAATAAGTCAGAGTTTTGTCATTCCCTGTGCAGTCACTCCAGCTCTTCACTGTTGGAATATAGATTTCAGCATTGGCACTATCCTCCACTTTTACTCATCACAGTGAGTCTCTTCAGACATTGATATATTTAAGAATTCAATTTCTCTTCTTTTTTTTTAATTCAAGGGTTATGTTCCCAGTATGCATTGATTTACAGTGACTCAACTAGTAAAAGTGATTTATACATCAACAAATCCACTTGTTATTTACAGCTTATTATATTCTTGAAAAATATTAGAAAGATTGGAGGTGTACAAAACTTAGACAATATACATTAAAAATTAAGTATGTAGGTTATAGGTTGGACCATAAATTTTCTGAGCTTGGTGTAAGCAGTCCATGCAGAAAGTCACTTTAAAGCAGTAAATAAAAAACATAAACATAATACATATATTTATGATTTGCTTGTTTTTTAAATGTAATCAATTAGAAGATGCTGTGATCTTCTTATTTTCTTAGAAAGTATCAAAGCAACCAGATACTGTGACTCACCTCTGCTCTCCCGTTACTTGAAGATGAAGAGGATCAGGAGGTCATAGCAAACCTCAGCTACACAGTGAGTTTGGAACCACCGTGATGTAAATGAGACCCTCTCTAATAAGAAGTGAAGAAAATAATAAAAACAGACAATTATTATCAGAAGATAGGGAAATTACTCAACATTGTACCACTCATATTTATAATATGGAGATCACTATAATTTGTATTAGTTCTTGTCCCTACTTATTTTTCTTTTGATTATAATGATCATAATCTTTAACTCATTTCAGAACAGTTTTTAGCTTAAAGTATCATGGTCTCTCAGGGCATGGTTTATAGCTATAATCCCAAGACACAAGAGTCTGAATCAGAATTGCTGAAAGTTTAAGGTTATGTTGAACTAAAGTGGAGTATAATATTAAGTAAGTAAAAAAAAAAAAAAAAAAAAAAAAAAAAAAAAAAAAAAAAAAAAAAAAGAACCATCATCTTACATCTACAGGAGTTCTATATAGTCGTGCTGCATTCCAGTCTCACAACATGTCAACTTCCAGTCCTTGTTGTTGGCAGCAGTTGCATTCTGGGTCCCTGACATTGGCCTAATAACATTCACTATGCATGACTGTACTCTCTTTTCTCCAGGCTTTTTATGAATCCATGACTCCCTCCTCAGCTCCAAACCTATAGCCTTCAAAAGCAGACTAAAGTACAGGAAATGTGGGGAAGTGCCCTCACTTGGGGTAATGCTCAACTCGAGAGTGTTAGCCAGGAGGGCTGGTCTCCAGTCATACCTGAAGGCATCTTTCAGATCCCTCATCCCCTCCTAGGTGATGAAAACAGCAGCGCTGTCATGGCCCACTTATGTTAGACTGCCTTCTGAGCTCACTCTTCCTCCTCCTCTATTCCTATTCAAAGGATTTCCTTTCCCCAAGCTACTAGGAGACAATTATATATGCCAATACTGTATTTTTTAAATTAAATTTAATTTAATTAATTACACTTTATTCACTTTGTATCCCCCCATAAGCCCCTCCCTTCTCCCCTTCCTGATCCTACCTTCTCTCCCCCTTCTTCATTCATGCCCCTTCCCAAGTGCACTGATAGGGGAGGTCTCCCTCTCCTTCCTTCTGATTAGTCTATCAGATCACATCAGGAGTGGCTGTATTGTCATCTTCTGTGGTCTGGTAAGGTTGTTCCCCCCTCAGGAGGAGGTGATCAAAGTGCAGGCCAATCAGATTATGTCAGAGGCAGTCCCTCTTCTTGTTACTATGTAACCCACTTGGACACTGAACTGCCATGGGCTACATCTGTGCAGGGGTTCTAGGTTCTCTCCACGCATGGTACTTGGTTAGAGTATGAGTCTCTGGGAAGACCCCTGTGTTCAAATTTTCTGGTTCTGCTGCTCCAGCGCTTTATTTTTAAGGGGAGTTAAACTGAAAACAAATGAATTTAAAAGTCATCTGATGCAATTCTTCCAATTTACAGTCAAGATAAACAGCTAGAGAATCCAAGTTACCTGGCTGAAGAAACAAATGAAATATGTTAAGCTTGCTCTAGAGCTTTAATTCTTTGAGTTATTATCACATTTGTTTCTATAAATAAGACCCAGAGATAAAGATTGGTGATTGTCTCATTCGTATGCGTGCATGCTTTTATGCACACACACACACACACACACACACACACACTTCTTTATCTCTTCCCTCAAAATTTAATAAGGAGAACTATGCTTTTAATATGGTTAGAGATATATAGTGATGTTTATTCTTGCCCTGTTTGTGGTAAATATTAAGTATGTAAATATTTTAGTCTCTGCATTAGAAATGCCAATTATATCTACTGTGAATTTCTGTGGTCTTTTCTGAAAGGCCTGAAAAGGAAACTTGAGAAGAATGTCTATGAATTTTAAAGTAGATTGAACCCTTGGATGTGAGAAACTTTAGAGGAAAAAATGATTCAGAAATAAAACTGTTTCAGCAGTTAGAGAAATCAGTAATATTTTTTCAATAATAAAAATTTTTCTGTGACAGCTAGCTACAGCACAAAATTACTGAGACATAAAGTAAGCTATATGGTTTTGAGATAAGACAAGTCTGTGTGCATGGAACAACAAAAATAAATTGATTGAAACATTGCAAGTAGCAGAGAGATTAGATTTTCTCTACCATGATAATTTTCTTTTCAGCATGTTAAAAATTCACTTTGATGTTGTTTTCTTGTATAGAATTGAGCTTAGGCTATCAAGACCAAAGTTTGAGTGTTAGTTATACTTGTCTTTACTTTTCAGTGTATATTATAATTTCTATTGTAAACAATTAACATTATAGTTTTATCTTTGATTTTTAGCATCTTAAAATATGGTTGTTCATCTTCATAGAAAAAATGAATGTCTACTTCATCAAAGAATAAAAAATACTCATCAAAAATAATAATATTTTTAGTTGCATTAATATTTAGGATGAACATTTTGATTTACAAGTAATAAGTTCTGTGAGGGGGGAACAGCCTTACCAGGCAACAGAGGAAGAAAATGCAGCCAGTCCTGATGAGACCTGATAGGCTAGGGTCATATGGAAGGGGAACAGGATCATCCCTACTAGCAGACTGGGAGAGGGCCAAGGGAGAAGAAGAAGAAGAAGGGAGGGTGGAATTGAGAGGGGATGAGAGAGGGAACTACAGCTGGGATACAAAGAGATAAATTGCAATTAATAGAAAATTAATTAATAAAAAAATCACATAATCTTGCTAGTGATGTCTTTTTTTCCAGATAACTCTTTTCTTAATGAAAGCAGTATTTTCTGAACAGAGCTGTGTTGATAAATCACCAGTGTTTCCAAAGACAATTGGCTTCACTTTCCTCTGACCTCCTGAGATGTTTTGTAATATTTCACTTTCACTAAATTCCTGTTGACATCAATTGGTTATTGATACATGATCCCCTTATCACTTCAGGGCTGGAGAGATGTCTGAATGGCTTAAAACAATTGGTACTTTGGCATAGTACATGGATTTGGTTCCCAGTACCGATAGAACAGCTTACAACTCTCCACAGCTTCAGGATCAGGGAACAAGGTGCCTCCATCTTCTTTTTTCATTTGGCACCAGGCACATAGACTGTGCACTCAAGCACATAAAATAAAATAGAGTAAATAAATAATTTTTAAAACACAACCACAAACATATATAAACACTGTGGTATCTTAAAAAGGACACAAAATGTTGGTTGAGTGAACTTTTACATTTTTAATACTGACTTTTACAATTTCTTAAAAATGATCACCATCACCATGGGCAGAATCCAGTCTCCTGATGATCTAGTTCTCTGGTGAGGTTTAACACCAATGAACAGTTATAAATACAGAACAGTTTCAACTTCTCTAAACCCCTCTCAGGCCAGCAGACTTGGTTTTAGAGTTTTCATTTATGTTAATGTCACAGAATTAGAATCATGTAAACTCAGTGTTTGTTTGGTTGTGTGTGTGTGTGTGTGGGGGGGGTTTAGTGTTCCCCTCCCTCTGCTAGGAGAAGAGAGAGAAAGAATGATCAGTTGGGTGGGTAAGTAGGTAGGAGAAGATCTGGGAGGAGTTGGGGTAGGGGAAATAATACCAAAATACACTATTTCAAATTCTCAAAAATAAATAAAAATGTTATTTTAAAAATTAAAAATATTAAGGAACTTAAGAAATTGGTGAATTTCTGATAAAAATTGAGTATGAATCAGCAATGAAAGTTTTTACAAACTATTAAATATTACTTGGATGATAAACCAGTGAAGAATAGAATTTAGTCATTTTACTTTTGAGGAAAAGATAATGTTGAGAAATTTTTAATTATAAATAATGAAGTGTGTATCTTCTCTCCTATTTTCAATGTATGTATTTTCAATGTATTGAACTCTAATTTGGAAAGTAACTTTAATATGCTCTCAGGACAAGAATACAGCAGAGGTCTGATATGACAAAAGAGAAAGGGATAATAGTGGATCTACAGACATGAATGCCCTGCTTTAAATAAATCAGAATAAAAAAGCCATCAAAGGAGGTGAAAATAACCAATTAATATTGGAGTGTTCAAGTTTTCAGTATTAATTTAAGCATAAAAGTCTTGGGGCTGTATTGTGTCAGGTTGACCTCTGGGTGTTGGGAGCCAAGTAACTGAGTTTAGACATGTAGGCCCTGCAAGCCCCATGGTGGATCTCCAATGGGCACCAAGATGAGCTACTAACATGCTCTCACATGAGGTTGCTGGGGAAATTCATTACCATTGACCAAGTCCACTGGACAGGACAGTCAGAGGCTGATTTTGAATATTTAAACATACTTTACTGGCCTTTTCTCTTTTCTGAATCTAATGTATCTTCCTGACTGAAATAAAACTTAACAGTGAAGGAAAAACAGTTCTTTGAATCATTTCTATGAGTCAGAAGTTTTGAAAGCATTCTTGGGTTTCCTAGGGAAGATGTGGACCCATAGTATTATTGTGAAACGAAAGCTTTGAGTACAGTAAAGGTCACACAGGGAAGGAAGAGTTTGTCTCTTGTGTTTCTGTCACCCTCTGGACCTTTTCTGTTCAGAGAAGAGAACAAAAGTCACAGAAGGGCTTAAAGATTTAAGGAAGTAATTACAAATACCAATGGTGCAAGTCAAAGGTCAAACCAATTAGGGAAATTTTGTAGCATTTAGAGAATGTTGATCCTGAACTTACAGTGCTATATTATAGGATGTTTTAAAGAGTAATTTATATTTCTGTCACTTTAGTTTGATTCTTTTAGCATATCCAAGAATAGCTGACAATATCCTACATATAGGGTTATATAATGTTTCTCAAATGTTTTTGAATGGAACTGCCAAACACACATATACACAACTGTTTTATTTTTGTATTTTATTTTATGTGTATGGGTGTTTTGCCTACATGTGTATTTGGGCAGTACTTGTGTGACTGGTGCCTAAAGGGGTCAGAAAATGGAGTCAGAGCCCATTGAATTGAAGGTACAGATGGCTGTGAGCCACTATTTGGGTGCTGTAATTTAACCAGGGTCCTCTGGAAAAGCAAGCAATGCTCTTAACTGCTGAGATGTTTCCATAGTCTCTACCAATCTGCTTTTCACTTCATTTCAGCTGAATGATAACTGTCTGTATACTATTTCATCATAGCCCCTTTTCTGCCTACTAATCTGTTTCTGTGACCATGTAGTATTATAAAGTTTTAACATAATAATTTATTAGTGTTTTGAAATTTCATGCACACATGCATGCATAGAATGTGTTTTGATCATATTTCATACATATATTTTCCTCTGATTTTTCCTGGATCCAACTTTGCATTTCTCAACCAAAACTTACTAACTTCAAGTCCTATTGACATTTTCTTTCATTTTTTCTCAGTCTTTCTTTTTTACAGTTTTTTTTCTTTCTTAGGAGACATGATCATAAATTCTCACTAGCAGGACTATCCAACCATGAGCTGACTAAGGATGACATCAGTAGGCATGGTTTAAGTGGACACGAGGAAGACCAAGAGGCCACAACCTTACACAAAGCACCAGAGACAACTAAAAAATACTGAGAGAGAGAAATCGTTTTCTCCAGGGAAGGGCACAGCATTTGGTTATCCAATACTATATGGGAAGCCCTAGAAATAGAGGTAAAAGGAACATTATATAAACTGAGAAAGCTAAATATACACATATGTACACTGTACATATATGTGTGTGTGTGTGTGTGTGTAATTGCAACTAATTAAAAAAAGATACCATGGATTTGAATAAAAGGTAGGAGACGTATATAGGAGAACTTGGAGGGAGAAAAGGGAAGGAAGAAATGGTGTGATTATATTCTAATCTTGAAAATCTAAAAGAAAGCATTTTTTTATTTTTGTGCAGGCATCTACTGCTTCTGAAAGTTCATGAATTCGGTGGTCTTTCATATTTGAAACACACCAGTTTTCCCAGCCTCTGGCTTTTAAAATCTCTCTGCTCCATTGTCTTCAATGGATCCTGAGCCTTAGGGAACAGGGAAAATAAAGATGTTCCATTTGTAGATGAGCTCTTTGCAGATACTTACTCTGTGCAATTGTAAATTTCTGGGTTAACAGCCTTCCACTCCGCAAAGGAGCTTCTCTGATGAGGTCTGAAAGCTACAACAGGAAGTTTTGGGCTTTGTTTTAAAAGCACAGTCACTGTTAGCTTTTTGGTGTACTATTTTACTCTCATAAATGTACTTCGGGAATCATCATTTCAGTACTTTAAATTGTTTTATTTCTTTATAAAGAATATATTCTATGGAATGAGTAGTTGTTTACTTATTCATCATTCAATCTAATTATCATTCCCAAGGTAATTGACATTTTGTTTTATTTCGCTCCTACAAAACTGGCTATAAAAAATATATTTTCTCTTATCCCAAGGAAACGGCAGTTTCTCTTGGTTTTAAGAATATATCCTCATAACTTTAGAAAACAACCGAGCAAAATTTTAACAGCTATATTTTTCTGGTATTTAAAATTTTCTCTATTAGTAATTTACTATACAAATGATGCAATATAAATAACTGATTTTATAAGAAGGGACATTTCAGGATAATTCACCAAAAATAGCCCTCATTAAAAGTAAAAAAAAAAAAAAAGCTTTGTAACACATTGAAATATATAGTGATTTTTGACATTTGATGAAGTGTTTTTTAAAGTCAGAAACTCATCAACCTAATTTAACATATTTTTTTCTTCAAAAATTTTATTGCTGGCTGTAACTGTTCCCTTATCAGGAAAAGGACTGGCTTGTACTCTTCCCTGAGGACCATGCTATGCTCCTTACAAGACCTGGTATTCCCCAGACCAGGAGAGACTTTTAGAGCCCTGCTGAGAAAAGGGACTCTGTCATCATGGACCAAGCACTGATAATGGCTAACCAGAGAATTCAGATTTCAACCTTATCCAGTAGAGCCTCACCGGGTTCTGACCCAAAACTTGCTCCTGGAGGGAAACATTGCCTTTTTGGCTGTAACTTTAAACCATCTGCTTATTCTCTCATGGTATTTCATTGATGACCTAGTTTGTGAGGGAGCAAGGGTGGGATTAGGAGGGAATGAGGAAGGGGGTTACAGCTGGACACAAAGTGAATAAATGTAATTAATGTAAAAAATAAAAATTTAATTAAAAATTATTAATTATTGATTACAATCTATTCACTTTGTACTCCAGCTGTGATCTTCTCCCTCTTCCCCTCCCAATCCTTCCCTTCTTTCCTCTTTTTCTCCTATACCCTTCCCCTAGTCCACTGATAGGAGAGATCCTCCTCCTCTTCTATCTGACCCTAATCTTTCAGGTCCCATCAGGACTGGTTGCATTGTATTCCTCTGTGGCCTGGCAAGGCTGTATCCTCCAGGGGGAGGTGATCAGAGAGCCTGCCACTGAGTTAATGCCAGAAACAGCCCCTGCTTCCCTTATTGGGGAACCCACTTGGAGACTGAGCCTAAGGGCTACATCTGAGCAAGGGTTTTATGTCCTCTCTTTGCCCCTCACATACAGTTCTTAGAGTAGAAAAGGACTTTTCATTCCTTCGTGTAATAATCTATTTATCAATAATTGGATTTACTTAAATGTAAATTTTTAGTATACGTATATGTACACATATATGTGGATATATTATTTATATGTACTAATATAATACATATATATAATTATTTTATGAAAATGGAAGCAGGGTTCATTAATTTGTAAATGCAGCCATATAAAGGAAAAATTTATATTCTTATTAATATCTTGCTTTGTAATATATGGAGAGGCATAACTTTTCCTAACTTCTTAGTTATTTTAGGTCAAGTGTTCCATATCATTTTTATATTTAAATTATTTTTATTCTTCGATTTTTACCTCCAAGCAACCCATGATCTCATTGGATCAGCTACAGGGTTTACAAAGGACTGTTTGTACAGCTGCCTTTTAAAATCCTCTCATCTAAAGTTTTGTCTTTCTACTTGAGCTTTCTGTAATGTACCATCTGCAAAAGAATTTTTGTGTTAAATATTTTCCAAAGTCTAATAACCTTACAGTTCTACCAATAAATGTTTTTTTTTTCTTTTTCATTGTTCTTGAGAGAATCTATTCAATATCTAACAAAAGCATGGTAACAGCTCTTTTGTCATGAGTGCAGGCATAAAACCACTGCACGGAGTATAAATTACTGAATTCAATAAAGTGGTTTGGTTTTGAGATTACTCAGAAGATGGAAGAGATGACAGACATATTTTAAAAATGGTGAAGTAGCTCCAAAATTGGCATAAGCAGGGAATTTATATAATCTCTGGTACTGGAGGGCACATATTGATCTGAAGTCCAAAGCTGAGCAATGAGTCACAGTGTGGAAGTTTCCCAGCAAAAAAGAAGGATGCATTCCCCTGCTATTGCCAAGGATGCTATGAGTCACTGGGAGACTCACGTGGAAAGCAGGAGCCACAGAGACACTTCCTCATCACTCATCACTGACTACATCTCGGACATTCCAGCTTCCTAAATCCTCTGGGACAGTGAACATGGGAGACACATTATGTAAGACAAAATTTAAGTAGAATGTAATGCAAAACAAGTTCCCATGACATTGTTGTGAGTATGAAGAAATAAATCATATGCACTATATTTATATTAAATGACTTTGAAAACAATGTAACTTACTCAGTATGCTAGTCGACATGTTTAATTAGTGTGTTGTTTGGAGATGCAAACAAAAATATATTTTTTAAAAATTTTTATTGATTACATTTTATTCACTTTGTATCCCCCCTGTAGCTCCCTCCCTCCCTCCTCCTCTTCCAATCCCTCCTGTACACCCAAAGAAACTAATCAAGAAGAGGACTCTGGCTAAAATGCTCAATCCCCATTCATAAAGGAAAAGAGGATGGGCATCAGAAGAAGAAAAAAACTGGAAACAAATCAGGAGCCTGCCACTGAGGGCTTCTGAAAGGCTCTACCCTGAAGGTATCAAAGCAGATGCTGAGACTTATGGTCAACCTTTGGGCAGAGTGCAGGGAAGCATATGAAAGAACTGGGAAATAGTAAGACCTGGAGAGGACAGGAGCTCTACAAGGAGAGCAACAGAACCAAAATACTTGGGCACTGGTCTTTTCTGAGACTGATAATCCAACCAAGGACCATGCATGGAGATAACCTAGAACCCCTGTCAGATGTAGCCCATGGCAGTTCTGTGTCCACATGGGTTCAGTGTCCAAGTGGGTAATGGGAACAGGGACTGTCTCTGACAGGAACTGATTGGCCTGCTCTTTGATCACCTCCCCCTGAGGGGGGAAGCAACCTTACCAGGCCACAGAGGAAGACAATTCAGCAAACAAAAACATTTTTACACAAAAGCATATTTTACTTTAATTAAAGTTTAGGCTGATAATTTTTTTGTCAAGGAAATATTAGGTATTTCTTAATATTATTTTTAAATATTTTCTAACTTAAAGCTTTCTTAAATTTTGTGCTTTCTCTAAAACTAAATTATGGTATCACCTTATCCATTTGATGTACTAATTTACCAAGGAGATATTTTAGATTATCTACTTAGATGGCTATATTTAATATAATAAGAATTGTATGTCTATTCTACTAACTTGTATATCCTTATGCACATTGTCTTAAGAGTATTAATTAAGAATTTAAGCAAAAATGATAAATGTGACTTAACTAATGCTCTATATTTTTCTTCTTCCAGATTTTGCTAAGAGTTTCAACACTCTCAATCATTACACTTTTGTTTGCAAACTCAGCGCTGAGTTATTCATCCACTCCTAAAACTAAGGATTTGGTGCCAAAAATAATGAATTATAGAATGTACTTATTTTGACAACTTGAAAAGACATAAAAATTTAAATTAAATTTCCAATTAAATTATGCAGACGAAGCAAAGAGAATTAGCATCACAAAGAGTGTTATTTTAGAAATGTCATCTAACCAAAAAAATTGCAAATAACACCAAACAAAAGAGATCATGGTGGGGTACAGCAGAAGATTTGAAGGGAGGAAATGAAAGAGGAAGACGATATAATTATTATATAATCTAAAAATAGCCAGTCAGTAGTATCTTCACAACTACATTGACTTCCTTAAAATGTTTCCAGTCACACTACATTATTTCCTGTCTGTTTTGTAGGTTTAGAAAAAGAATGTCTTTGGTGAAGTGCCTACTGCACTCACTTGAGTAGCTCTGGAGAACCTAAGTTCTGTGGTCTTTTCTAATAGTGGTAGCATGAAAGAGTTTTGGTCTCTGATACATGTCTAGGACAGTCAAGTTGGTCATAGCTACATATGCTGTATGATAGATAAAAAAATATGACCCTTGATAGGTACTATGTAAATAAATGCAAGAAGCATTTTATTTTTTAATTTATTTTTTAAATTAACTACAATTTATTCACTTTATATTCCAGCTGTAGTGCCCTCCGTCTTTCCCTACCAATCCCACCTTCCCTCCCTCATCAACTCCCATGCCCCTCTCCAAGTCCACTGATGGGGGAGGTCCTCCTCCCCTTCCATTTGACCTTAGCTTATCAGGTATCATCAGTACTGGCTGATTGTCCTCCTCTGTATCCCAGTAAGACTACTCCCCCATTAGGGGGAGGTGGTCAAAGAGCCAGCCACTGAGTTCATGTCAGAGACAGTCCCTGTTCCCATTACTAGGGTACTCACTTGGTTACTGAGCTGCCATGGGCTACATCTGAGCAGAAGTTCTATGTAATATCTATGAATGGTCCTTGGTTGGAGAATCAGTCTCAGAAAAGACCCCTGTGCCCAGACATTTTGCTACTGTTGCTCTCCTTGTGGAGCTCTTATCCTCTCCAGGTCTTATTATCTTCCCCTTCTTTGATAAGATTCCCTGCACTCTGCCCAAAGTTTGGTTATGAGCCTCAGCATCTGCTTTGATACACTGCTGGGTAGAGGCTTTCAGAGTCCCTCTGTGGTAGGCTCCTGTCCTGTTTTCTGTTTTCTGTTTTCTCCTTCTTTCAATGTCCATCCTGTTTGTCTTTCTGAGTGAGGATTGATCATCTTACCCAGGGTCCTCGTTCTTGCTTAGTTTCTTTAGGTATACAGATTTTTTGCAGGTTTATCCCATATTATATGTCTAGTATCCCATTTATAAGTGAGTATATACCATGTGTGTCTTTCTGCTTCTGGGATACCTCACTCAGGATGATCTTTTCCAGATCCCACCTTTTGCCTGCAAATATCATGATTTCCTTGTTTTTAATTGCTGAGTAGTATTCCATTGTGTAAATGTACCAAAATTTCTGTGCCCATTCCTCTGTAGAGGGACATCTGGGTTGTTTTCAGGTTCTGGCTATTGTGAATAAAGCTGCTATGAACATGGTTGAACAAATATCCTTATTGTGTACTTGAACATTTTTTGGATATATGCCTAGGAGTGGTAAAGCTGGATCTTGATTATTCCTAATTGTCTGAGAAAGCACCAGATTGATTTCCAAAGTGGTTGAAATACAGATATCTTTTTAGTGACTTAAAGTAAATAATTTATTATGATGGCTTCAAAAGTTGGTTGAATTGACTCCTCAGCATACAATCAAAGTAATAAAATGATTTCGTAAAAAGAAAAAAAAAGTACAATCCCACCAGCAATGGAGGAGTGTTCCTCTTTCTCCACACCCTCTCCAGCATGTATAGTCACTTGAGTTTTTGATCTTAGCCATTTTGACTAAGGTGCAAGGTGAAATATCAGGGTCATTTTGATTTGCATCTCCCTGATGACTAAGGGTGTTTAACATTTCTTTAAGTGTTTCTCTGCCGTTCCATACTTCTCTGCAGAGAATTCTCTGTTTAGCTCTGTACCCCATTTTTTAATTGGATAACTTGATTTGTTGCTTTTTAACTTCTTTAGAGCTTTATATATTCTGGATATTAGTCCTCTGTCAGATATAGGGTTGGTAAATCTGTAGGCTGTCATTTTGTTCTGATGACAGTGTCCTTTGCTTTACAGAAGCTTTTCAGTTACATGTGGTCCCATTCATTGATTGTTGATCTTAGAGCCTGAGCTGTTAGTATTCTGTTCAGGAAGTTTTCTCCTGTGTCAATGAGCTCAAGGCTATTCCCCACCTTTTCTCCTAACCTATTTAATTTGCTTAACTAGATATCACAATCAGATGGACTCAAAGATTTCACTCACAACGTAGAGTCATTCTTTGGTTTGGGTAGACCATCTTTCTTTGTTAACGTGTATTTCATGGAGATTGCCAGGATGAGCCAAGTAGGTGACTTGCACCACGTTTTCATTGCTGTTCTTGTTTATTCTTGTTTATTTGTTTCTACTGCAACAGCCCTCTCACAGCAGCCTGTATTCCTGAGATGGTTCGGGAAATTCGGTGATCCTAAATGTAATAGGTTGAGGAATGGAAAGAATGGAAACATTTACCTACACAAAGTTTGTGGTGAGTACAATTGCTCAGTGCACTATCTGAGGAAATACAAAACTGCAAATGGCTCTCTATACTGTACAGATTCCAATGAGATATATAAAGGTGGGAACAGAGCAAGTGTTTCTAGGAAGTCAGCTTGTTTAAACAAAAGTAATCCATCATGCACTATAAGTCAATGTTTTATAAGCAAATAATAATTTTCACTTACAGTACAAGATATGACATTTGTTTATAGACTATCATGCAGCAAAATACCTTGTCAACAATGAGCATTAAAAAGAAAAAAAAAACATTTTAAACCAAGTTTTCTGATGTTTTATATAGCTAGTTCTGTTTTCTAGATGTTTGATCATTCCCAGAAAAATTTTTTCTTATCAACTCTTCTTTTCTTTAATTCTATAGAATTATGAGTGGTTTTACTCTACAGTTGAAGTATTTTATATAGATTTTTCTTTTTCTCTGATTTTATATTCTATCAGCTCAGTATAATGAAATACTTCTATTTCTAATTTTCCCCTCTCAATTTCACTCTCAACAATTCTTTCTTATCCCTCTTTTTTTTGTCTTTCTATCTTTGAATACTGACATTAAGCCCTGCTTTCCTTGATCCAATTGAGTAGTTTTGGGTTTATTCTTTTTTTTACAATATTGAGTTTAAAAGTTATGGTTTTTCTTATGTTTAATATATTGTATTGGTAGGAAATAGTAGCATCTAATTTCAGTCTGATTATTCCTGTTAAATGCAGATGTGGAAATCTAGTACTCTGTGTATGAAACCATGAGGCATTTATGCCTTTGAGGAAGGAGTTTGGCTTAGTTCCAGTTCTCAAAATGAGAGTGTGAATTTTCATGTTAAGCCATCCTTAAATTATGTTGAAGGATTTATGTACTTTCTTGGGAGTGATGAAAATTTATGTATAGAAATTGACAAGATTTTTTTTTTCTGTTCTGGGAGAATCCTAATTAATTTAGCTATTCAGTTAAGAAAAAAAGTCATATACTGAATTTTACCTTGCTTTTTCTTCTGGCACATAATGTATTCTCATCATTTCCAAAAGCTTCCTCTGGGTTTTCATTTGCCATGTTTCTAAGAGATGATGACTTGTATGCTATTGTCACACGATTGATAACATTGAGATACCAGGAAGGTCTCTATCCACTTACCTGATATTTTAGTTGGCACATATTCCCTCAGTGTTATCTCTACTGGAGAGACAACACAAAAGAAAAGTACAAACTATAAAAATAAAATGCAAAATTCCAAAGAAATGTGAATATGCAGTAAAAGACCTCCCTTCTGTATATTATTCACCCTATAGGTAACTTTGCAATTTCAGTCTTCTTATGTTCAAACCTATCTCATGACGAGAAACTAAAACTGGTTTGTCTATTCTTTTCTCACTAAAACTGCAGTATTTTTATGTGGATAAAACAACATTCCATTTTCATGACCCAGTATTATATAGAAAAAAAAATGACAAGAAAGATATTTCTTGTTCCCTCTCTTGTACTGCCTCCAGGGTCTATCCTGTTTGACCTTCTGAATGAGACTCAGCATCTTCCCTAGAGTCCTCTTTGTTGTTTATCTGCTTAGGTCTGTACATTTTAGTATGTTTATGCTATATAATATGGCTAATATCTGCTTATAAGTAAGAATATGCTGTGCAGGTCTTTCTGCTTCTGGGTTATCATGCTCAGGATGATTTTTTCTAGTTTCCACAATTTGCATGCAAAGTTCATGGTTTCCTTATTTTTAATACCTGAGTAATATTCCACAGTAATATTGCGTAAATACTCCACAATTTCTGTATCCAGTCTTTGGTTGGGGTCCATCTAGGTTGTTTCCAGATTCTGGCGAACAAAGCTGACATGAACATGAACAAATATCTTTGCTGTACGGTTGAGCATCTTTTGGATATATGTCCAGGAGTGGTATAGCTGGTTCATCAGGTAGCAACATTCCCAATTTTCTGAGAACTCACCAGATTGATTTCCAAAGTGGTTGTCCAAGTTTACATTCTCACCAACAATGGAGGAGAGATCCCCCTTCTCCACATCCTCTCCAGCATGTGTTGTCACTTGAATTTTTGTTCTTAGCCATTCTAATGGGTATCAGATAGAATCTCAGAGTTGTTTTTATTTACATTTCCCAGATGACTAAGTACATTCAGCATTTCTTTAAGTGTTTTGCCACCATTCAATATCCCTCTGTTGAGAATTCTCTGTTTAGCTCTGTACTCTACTTTTAATTGGCTTACTTAGTTTGTTGGTGTTTAATTTCTTGAGTTGTTTATATATATATTATGGATATTATCCCTCTGTCATATATAGGGTTGGTGAATATATTTTCCCAATCTGTAGGCTGTCCTTTTGTTCTGTTGACAGTGTATTTGTTTTACAGAAGCTTTTCAGTTTCATGAGGTCCCATTTATTGATTGTTGATCTTAGAGCCTGAGCTCTTAGTATTCTGTTCAGGAAGTTGTCTCCAGTGCCAATGTGTTCAAGGCTCTTCCCCACTTTTTCTTCTAATAGGTTTTTTTGTGTGTGTGTTTTGTGTGTTTTGAGGTCTTTGTTCCACTTAGACGTATGTTTCATGCAGGATGATGAATATGGATCTATTTGCATTTTTCTTTCTTTTTTTCACACTCAATATAAGTTTATTATTGATTTCGTTGTTTGACAGGTTCCTACAGGCACAATATTGTATTCTGATCACTCTTTCCCTTACACTCCCTCTGTCTTCCTCCTGTGTCTACCAGCAATCTCTCATCACCACTGTCATACTCAGTATGTTATTGAAACTTATCTGATGCATTTTCTTGCATGCCTTTCATTTGAAACGATGAGTCTAAGGCTCAGTAAAACATGCAGTTATTTTTTTCATTTGTTTCTTTTTTTTAATTTTTTTTTCTTATTAGTTACATTTTATTAACTCTGTATCCCAGCTGTATCCCGCTCCCTCATTCCCTCCCAATCCCACCCTTCCTCCCTCCTCTCCACCCTGTCCCTTTCCAAGTCCACTGATGGGGGGACCTCCTCCTCATTCATCTGACCCTGTTTTATCAGGTTTGCAAAGTCCTCCTCTGTGGCATAACAGGACTGCTCCTCCCTTAGGGGGTGGGGAGGTCAAAAAGCCAGACTTCCTATTTGCATTTTTCTACATGTAGACATCTAGTTAGACCGCTACCATTTGTTGAAGGGTCTATCATTTTTCTATTGTATGGTCTTGGCTTTCTTGTCAAAAATCAGGTGTCCATAGGGGTGTGGGTTTATTTCTGGACCTTTGATTCTATTCCATTGATCCACTATTCAGTTTCTTTGCCAGTACCATGCAGATTTTATTACTCTTGCTCTATAGCATAGCTTGAGCTTGGTGATACCTCCAGAAGTTCTTTTGTTATACAGGGTTTTTTTTGTTTTGTTTTGTTTTGTTTTGTTTTGTTTTGTTTGTTTGTTTGTTTTTTGGTTATTTTAGTTTTTGTTGTTGTTGTTTGTTTTTCTATATGAGGTTGAAAATTTTTTTTTTATTACATTTTATTAAATCTGTATTCCAGCCGTGCCCCGATCCCTCATTCCCTCCCAGTCCCTCCCTCCCTCCCTCATCACTACTGTGCCCCTTTCCAAGTCCACTGATAGGGGGGGACCTCCCCCCATTCATCTGATCCATTTTTTTCAAGGCCTGTAAAAAATTGTATTTTAATGTGAATTGGATTGAATATGTAGATTGGTTTAACTAGGATGGTTGTTTTTACTATGTTAAATTTTCTTATCCATGAGCATGGAAGATCTTTTCATCTTCTGATATCATCTTCAATTTCTTTCTTCAGAGACTTGGAGTTTTTTTTTTTCATACAAGTCTTTCAGCTCTATCAATTGCTTTGTTAGAGCTATACCAAGGTACTTTTTTTCTTGTTTTTTTTTTATTTTTATTACTAGTTATATTTTACTAACTCTGTATCCCACTCCCTCATTCTCTCCCAATCCTACCTCCCTCCCTCATCTCCTCCCTGTCCCTTTCCAAGTCCACTGATAGGGGAGGAGGTCCTCCCCTTTCATCTGACCCTGTTTTATCAGGTATCTTCAGGAGAGACTGCAATGTTATTGGTGCCTGTAGTGAATGATGTTGTTTCCCTAAATTCTTTCTTTTTTATTTTTATTGTTTTAATATTAATTACAGTTTATTCACTTTGTATCCCAGCTGTAGTCCCTTTTCTAATTACCTCCCAACACCATCCTCCATCTCTGATTTTCTCCCTGCCCCTCTCCAAGTCCACCTATGGTGGAGGTCCTCCTCCCCTTCCATCTGACCCTAGCTTATCAGGTTTCATCAGGACTGGCTGCACTGTCCTCCTCTGGGGCCTGGCAAAGCTGCTCCCCCACTCCAGGGGAGGTGATCAAAGAGCCAGTCACCGAGTTCAAGTCAGAGACAGTCCCTGTTCCCCTTACTAGGAACCCCCCTTGGAGACTGACCTGCCATGGACTACATCTGTGTAGCGGTTCTAGGTTATCTCCATTCATGGTCCTTGTTTAGAGTCTCAGTCTCAGAAAAGACCCCTGAGCCCAGATTTTTTGGTTCTGTTTCTCTGTTTGTGGAGTTCCTGTCTCTTCCAGGTCTTTCTATCTCCCCCTTCTTTTATAAGATTCCCTGCGCTCTGCCCAAAGTTTGGCTATGAGACTCAGCATCTGCTTCGATACACCGCTGGGTAGAGTCTTTCAAAGGCCCTCTGTGGTAGATTGCTGTTCTATTCCCTGTTTTCTCTCCCTTCTGATGTCCATCCTGTTTGCCTTTCTGAATGAGGATTGATCATCTTACCCAAGGTACTCCTTTTTTAATTTTTATTTTTTATATTAATTACAGTTTATTCACATTGTATCCCAGCTGTAGCCCCCACTGTCATTCACTCCCAATCCCACTCTACCTCCCTCATCTCTTCCCATGCCCCTCTCCAAGTCAACTGATAGGGAATGTCCTCCTCTCCTTCCATCTGCAGGGTCCTTCTTCTTGCTCATCTTCTTTAGTTGTACAGATTTTAGTATGTTTATCTTATATTATATGTATAATATCCACATATAAGGGAGTATATACCATGTGTATCCTTCTGATTCTGGGATACCTCACTCAGGATGATCTTTTCTAGTTACCATTTGCCTGAAAATTTCATGATTTCCTTGTTTTTAATTGCTGAGTAGTATTCCATTGTGTAAATATGCCACAATTTCTGTATCCATTCCTATGTTGAGGGACATCTGGGTTGTTTCTAGAGTCTGGTTATTACAAATAAAACTATTAATAACATGGTTGAGCAAATGTCCTTGTTGTGTACTTGAGCATATTTTGGATATATGCCTAGGAGTGGTATAGCTTGACATTTAGCAAGCACTATCCTTAATTTTCTGAGAAAGCACCAGATTGATTTACAAAGTGGTTGTACAGGTCGAAAGGTAATGGGTTATCTCAATTGATTGTTCCCAGTCAGTTACAGATTGAACTCCTAATTTCTTTCTCAGCCCATTCATCTTTTGTACACAGGATATTTTTGAGTTAATTTTGTATCCAGCCACTTTGCTGAAGGTTTTTAATCAACTGGAGGAATTCTCTGTTTGAATTTTTGGGGTCATTTATGTATATTATCATATCATCTGCAAATAGTGATACTTTGACTTCTTTCTTTCTGACTTGAATCCTGCTGATCTCCTTTAGTTGTCTTACTGTTCTAGCTAGGACTTCAAGTACTATGTTGAAGAGATATGGAGAGAGTGGGCAGCCTTGACTTGTCCCTGATTCCAGTGAGATTGATTTAACTTTCTCTCTGTTTACTTAGATGTTAGCTATAGGCTTGTTGTATATTGCCTTTACTATGTTGATGTATGTGCATTTTATCCTGGATATATCCAACACTTTAAACAGCAATGGGTTTTGGAGTTTGTCAAATGCTTTTCAGCATCTAAGGAGATAATCTTGTGGGTTTTTTTTCTTTCAGTTTATTTATATGGTACATTACATTGATGGATTTTCTTTAATCAATGAAACCACCCTTGCATGCCTGAGATGAAGCTTACTTGGTCACGGTGGCTTATATCTTTGATGTGTTCTTGGATTAGATTTGTGAATATTTTATTGAGTATTTTTGCATCAATGTTCATAAGAGAAATTGGTCTGAAATTCTCTATCTTTATCGGTTCTTTGTGTGGATTAAATGTCAAGGTGACTATGGCCTCATAGAATAAGTTTGGTAATGTTCCTTCTGTTTTTATTTTGTGAAATAGTTTACAGTATTGGAATTAGCTCGTCTTTGAAGGCATGGTAGAATTCTGAGCTGATACCATCTAGCCCTGGGCTCTTTTTTTGATGAAAGACTTTTGATGACTGCTTCTATTTTTGGGGGGGCTATAGAACTATTTTATGAGACTGCCGCTCTACCTACCGCACTAACGAGGCTCCTTAGAACTATTTTATTTTCTTGATCTTTATTCAACTTTGATAAGTGAAATTGTCCATTTCATTTAGATTTTCAATATTTTTGGTGTACAGGCTTTTGAAGTAAGACCTAATGATTCTTTTGATTTCCTCAGTGTCCATCATTATGTCCCCCTTTTCAGTTTTGATTTTGTTGAATTGAATAGTGTCTCTATGCCTTTTAGTTAGTTTGGCTAAGTTTTTTGTCTATCTTGTGATTTTTCTCAAAGAACCAGTTCTTAGTTTCACTCATTATTTGAATGGTTCTCTTTGTTTCCAATTTATTGATTTCAGCCCTGAGTTTGATTATTTCCACCTGTCTACTCCTCTTGGGTGTGTTTGCCTCCCACCCCTCACCCTGCCCCTAGGTCTTTCATTTGTGCCATTAAGTTGCTTGTATGAGATGTCACAAATTTCTTTGTGAACTCCTTTACTGCTATGAACTTTCATCTTAGTACTGCTTTTATTGTGTCCCATAAGTTTGGGTTAGTTGTGCCTTCATTTTCATTGAATTCAGGAAGTCTTTAATTTCTGTATTTATTTACCCCCTGGCCCAGCTGTCATTGCCACAGATGTCCTCTGAAAGATTACATCCAGCAGGAGATAGAAAGAGATGTCGAGATTCACAGCCAAGTCTGGAGCGAGGGCAGGGAGTCTTATGGAAGATGGGGGAGATAGAAAGACCCAGAGGCTACAGGAGCTCCACAAGTAGACCAGCAAAGTCAAAAAACCTGGGCCAAGGGGGCCTGCAGAGACTTACACATCAACCAAGGACCATGCATAGAGAGGATCTAGAATCCCCTGCTCACGTGTAGCCCATAAGCAGGTCAGTCTACATGTGAATCCTTTCGTAACGGGAACCAGGACAGTCTCTGTCATGAAATCAGTTGTCTGCTCTTTGATCACTTCCCCCTGGCAGGCCAACCTTTACACCCCAGGAAGGGGATCCAGACAGTCTTGGTGAGACCTGATAGGCTAGGGTCAGACAGTGGGAAGGTGGACTTCCCCTGTCATTGGACTAGAGCAGAAGGATAGGGGGAAATACACAGAGAGGGTGGGGCTGGAAGATGAGGAAGAGGGATACAATTGGCATATAAAGCGAATAATTTATAAATAATAATAATGATGATGATGGTAATGATGAAAAGATGGATGTCCCAATGGGACAATGGCATTGGAACATACAATAGGATATTGTGCCTAAGTGAAGTTGGGAAAGTAATAAATAATTAAAGTTATTCGTGTGTCTCTCTGCTGGATGTTTTCTTGTAGCAAAAGATTTTTACTCTTCACTATAAATGCTTAAAAGTTATTGAATGTTTTCATCCCCACCTGCTATGGTAGTTCAGTCAGTGATTGCTTCAAGGTAGACATAAAATTTGCTGGTACACTTGCCATTTGACAGCAGTCCTTCTGTCATTTGCTGTCATGTTTGCTGTCAGTTGCTGGTCAGTTTGCTGAGCCAGAGTACTTGACAGTAACTGTTTGCAGAAGGACAGGTTTATTCTGTTTAACATTTCTAAAGAATCCAGTCCACTATGGTAAGGAAGGCAGAAAAAGAGGTATCTGGTCGCAATTTCTGTACACTGAGGACACACAGAGCCCTATATACTTATACTCAGATTGTTTTATCTTTTACATTCAGTTTAGAAATCCAGCCCATGGAATGGAACCACCCACATTTAAGGTGCATCTTTCCAATCCAGTTCCCAACTTGATCTAGATAATCTTTCACAGAAAGATTTAAAGATTTGTTTCCATGGTGATTATAAATTTCTTCAAGTTGACAACCACCAATACTAGGCATCACAGCTCCTGTCTTGCACTCCCATATTTCTTCTGTATTTTGTATGTATATATCATATACACACATTCTGTTTGAAAGTCACTTCCTCATTATATGCTTAGTTTGAACCTTTTATTGCCTTTGCTAATTTCTGTTTAAGTTAATATTATTATTTTTAGAAATGAAGTAGATCAGATCATCTAAAATTTCCATCTTTTTATATTACCTAAAGCTAGACTCTTCCCCAATGCCTTTTCTTCTCTGCTCTAATCTGTTTTCAATAGAGAACTGCTGCACAGCTATAAACACTGTTTTAATGCTTTGGAGAACTAATTTTTAGGATCAACTGCCATGTCTTGTTTGAGAAGAATATTAATTCCCATGCCTTTAAAAACATTTATGTGCTCAATTATTGTATTGTTTTATTTAAGTAAGTATCCTATAACTATTGTCAACTCATTTGATGAAGATAATCTACAGATAAAATGATTTTCACTCAGTTTGAGAATGTGTGTTCTCACTGGGCTTTTAGATGTAGGTTCTGGTGAAAAGGATTCAGCCATGGAAAATTGTACTTAGGCCACAGAATTTTGTATGAATTACACGGAAGTTTGTAGGACTTTACTGTGGTGATGTGAACAAATGTCTGCTTACCCTCAGCTACAAAACCAATAACAGAGCAAAGAAATTATTCTTTCAATATCTAGCTTAGTGAACCAGCAAGTTAATTAAGATTACTTATAGCTGCATGAGTAAGCATTGCATACAGGAAAGTCAGTGACTCATGGATAGCTGTATCACCAAGAAGCCACAAGATGTGTAATAACACAAAAAAATGTGTATCCCTAGAGATCTGTACATAACTTGTATAGGGATTAGCTTCTCAGAGAGTCTGCATTCTCTTCAAAATTTTATTTCTTTTATAACCTTGGGAACAGACTTTATAATTCCTAGAACCTACCTGATACTTGGGTACTATTTACTTCCTGAGACCTAAGGGAATATTTCAACTTGTAGAAAATAGCTACATAAAAACTTACCTTCTCCCCTGCCTCTTACATTCTTCCTATCCCCTCCTCAGTGATGTTGCCTGTGTCTTTCAGAAGGTGATATAAATGACTAATTATTTTCTTCCATTATTAGCTGAGTATATTACCACTCTATGTGACAGCAATAGTCACTTATCTTGGAAATGTGACTATAAGTTTCTATAGTTTATTTCCCATTTAAGGGAGAAGATGCATCCATGGCCAACTGAGACTGACAGCAGTAGTAATCTAAGGATATAAAGACAAATGTTCAAAAGCCTATTTGATAGGCATACAAAATCCATTTAAGAAAATGATATCAGTGATCACCCCACTGGGGCTTATGGCCTCCCCAGCTTCAGGCTTTTGTTCTGTCTTATAATAGCAGATATGTTCTCTCTCCTATAGATTGTGTCTTAAATCTGCTGGGTTTGGTTGCACCAAAAACAGGTTATGCTATTGTATCATTAAACACACCTTGCCTGTCATGGTGGTACTATAGCACACACTGCCCATGGGATTATAGTATTGTTGGTATCAGTTCTTCTCTAATTACCTACATGACATCTTCTGGCACTAGGAATGCTAACAGCAGGAAGAGACCTTCCGGTTATATACCAGCTTATTTTTCTAAGTTCTGCAATCAAACCATGTGATATATTTACCAATAAAGAGCTACCATTTTGTTCACACATCCAGTTGCAGAAGAAATATTCTTTTTGTTTTGTGGGGGCTCAGAGGCCTCCTTAACAACTCCATAGGGTACACATACTGGAGGAGACTCTTGTTTTTTATATTCTGTGACAGTGTATCCAAGAGATCTGAGGCAGTGTTGCACAAGTATCCTTAGCAGACATGCATAGGCTCTATGTAGTCAACTTAACAATCTCACATGAGACAGCTTGAATAATACTCTTGCTTAATTACTGTGTCCATCTATGGAGTATGTAACTGGGAAAAAACCGCATGTATTTGGGCAGTTTGGAAAATACTGGAATATTTACATATATACTAATGGCTTTTTGTATATATTCCAGCCTTTATATGACTTTATATGAGCTTGGTAAATGGCTTACAGAGGCACCTGAGGGTAGATAGTTCTTGTTTTAGTGAGGACATCTGTCTCTTGATTTCTGGGTAGATAAAATGGGCTGCGGGCATCCATATGGAACACTATCAGGAGCTCTGATTGCAAATGAACACAAACATTTCTCTCACATTTGCTGTCCACACTATGGCCAATCAAGCACTTGTTATTTCTACTTTGCATACTGGAACATTTTTATAGTTGGATGTCGGGTTACAGCCTCTATGGCAATATAGATTGTCACAGATCAAATCTCAGTACTGCTCTCGAACCAACTCACTATCTTTCTCCCTGATGTCTCCAGCTACATGGTATCCGTGCTCACCTATATTCCTCCAGCCAAATGTTCCTGTCTGGTAAACCTATACCCCTTAATGTGCCAAGATCCACTGAGGTGAGTAATGTTCCTTCTAGCATTTTATCTGATTTGCCTCTTGTTCCAATTACTGGATGATGCTCAGTGACTTGAAACAACAGTCTTTCCAACAAGGCCTGATGGCATTGGTGACAGGCCTGCAGATAACGTACAATAGTGCTGTAAACGCGCATGTCACATTTACATAATTTGGTTGTATGCTGTTCCCAAAATAGGCTCCTCCAAAGCCCCTTATTAAGTTAGATTCTTTATTAAGTTAGCTTCTTTAATTATTACTCTAGTGGAATAAGTAATAAATTCCTCCTCTTGTTTCTGCCAAAGAGACTCTTGATACTAACAGAGATATTTCCGCAATCATGTTCCTTGCTGCTTTATTCACATTAGCCAGGAAACAAAAACAACCCAGATATCTATCAACTTATGAATGGATAATAAAATTGTTATGCAAATACACATTGTAATTTTATTCAACTTAAAAAGCTAAGTTTTGGTGTTTTCAGGAAAATGAATGGGACTGCTCATTATATACAAGGTAAGGTAATCCTGCCCATGAAGATAAAGGCCACACTATCTCTCACAGACAACTCTTAGCTTTAAGTTCTTAGATTAATGTATTTAACTTGGAGTTTCTTTAAACTATGAAGGAGACATCAGATAAGAGGAATAATTCAAAATATGGGGGTAGAACGGAAGGGACATGTTGTAGATTGAATGAGAATGGCCTGCAAAGGCTTCTATATTTGAACACTTGGTCCCCGGTTGTTGGAGCTGTTGGAAGAGGTGTTTCACTAGGGGTGGACTGGAGGTTTCAGAAGACTTCCATGGTTGTGATTCCCAATACTCCCTGCCTTGTGGTTGTGAGTCAAGATGTGAGCGCTCAGTTCTTCCCCCTGCAATGCATTGTTCTGCCATTACAGACACCAACCCTCTGAAAGTTCAATTAAATGCTTTATTTTATAACTTTCCTAGGTCATGGTGCTTTGGCACTTCAAAGGAAAAGTAATTAAGACAGAACATGACTGTAAAGTGGGACATATTAGAGGTTGAATATATACCATGTGTGTCTTTCTGCTTCTGGGATAGCTCACTCAGGATGATCTTTTCCAGATCCCACCACTTACCTGCAAATTTCATGATTTCCTTGTTTTTTTATTGCTGAGCAATATTCCATTGTGTAGATGTACCACAATTTCTGTATCCATTCCTCCACTGGGGGCATCTGGGCTGTTTCCAGCTTCTGGCTATTACAAATAAGACTGCTACAAACATGGTTGAGCAAATGTCCTCATTGTGTACTTGAGCCTCTTTTGGGTATATGCCTAGGAGTGGTATAGCTGGATCTTGAGGAAGCACTATTCCTAGTTGTCTGAGAAAGCGCCAAATTGCTTTCCAGAGTGGTTGTACAAGTTTACATTCCCACCTCACTCATATAGACATATAATATAGGATAAACCTACTAAAATCTGTACACCTAAAGAAACTAATCAAGAGGGAGGACTCTTGCTAAAATGCTCAATTCCTATCCAGAAAAGCAAAGAGGATGGACATCAGAAAGAGAAAAGAGGGAACAAGTCAGGAGCCTGACACAGAGGACCTCTGAAAGGCTCTGCCCTGCAGACTATCAATGCAGATGCTGAGACTTTTGGGCAACCTTTGGGAAGAGTGCAGGGAATCTTTGGAAAGAAGTAGGAAACAGGAAGAAGTAGGACAGGAACTCCACAAGGAGAGCAACAAAACCAAAAAATCTGAGCACAGGGGTCTTTCCTGAGACTGATATTCCAACCAAAGACTATGCATGCAGATAACCATCTGTGGACCCCTGCACAGGTGTAGCCCATGGAAGTTCAGTATCCAAGTGGGTTCCATTGTAATAGGAACAGGGACTATTACATGCCTCTGACATGAACTGATTGGCCTACTCTTTAAGTACCTTTCCCTGAGGGGGAAGCAACATTATCAGGCTACAGAAGAAGCCAATGCAGACACTCCTGATGAGACCTAATTCACTAAGATCAGAAAGAAGGAAAAGAAGACCTCCCCTATCAGAGGACTTGGGGAGGGGCATGCATGCAGAGGTTGGAGGAAGGGAAGGATTGGGACGGGAGGAGGGAGGGAACCACAGGGCGGATAAAAAGGGAATGAAGTGTAATTAATAAAGAATTTTAAAAAAATCCAAAATATATATATAAATAAATACAGGAGGGGACAAGGAGGAGGAAGGATTGAGCAAAACTAAGGATGCACATAAAAGCATATGATACTCTATCTTTTAGTACAATTATAAAATATGTGATTTTAAAATCGATTCTAAATGGAGTTAATGTATATTAACAGTACCGGATATGATTCAACTCAATGAATTGTTTTCTTTGCTGCTTATAATGCAGTACTTCTGTGGTGCTACTAAAACACATCTCTGCTTTAGAAAAAGAAATAAAAAACAAAACATTTTGAGGAAGCATACATCAGAAAAGAAGAAAGAAAATTTATTTTCTTAGAAAACATGATAATTTATCTAAAATTGATTGAAATTCTCGTCTCCTAGATATAATAAATGAGCTTAGAAAATTTACTAAATCCAACATGAATATACTAAACTGAATCACCTTTCCCTGTACTATAAAAATTAATCAGAAACTAATGTACCTGCAGCACGCCAAATTACAAAAGGATAAAAAATGGGAAAGACTTCGGTACTAAGAACTATGAAATATACAATACACATCAAAAATATTAAAAAGGGTACAATCTCACAGCAAATTTTCCAGTTCTCTGTCTCCTACAATTTTCCCTTCACCTTTTCCATTATGTCACATGAGCCTTAGATGTGACCATATTTCATAGATGTATACTTTAGCACTGAGATCCACAACTCTACATTTGTATTGATTGTGTTTTTCTGTAATGTTCTCTATCTGTTGCAAAGAGAAGTTTCCTTGATGGGTGGTGACAAGGATGACACCAATGAGCATGACTATGTGGACAGGAAAATCTCACGAGGCATCAACTTGCAGGCAACTAAGGAAATTTGGGAGTCTCCAGGCAGTCTTCCCTGAGGAAGGCACACAGATTGGTTGAGCTAAATGGTAATTCGTGAAAAAATATTATGTGATTGAATAGATTATTTTTATAAATACATATGTAAGTACCTATACACACATGCATGCAAAATGCTTGGTGAAAAAAAAACCCCATGAAATTGAAGGACAATACAGGTAAATGGAAGGATTTGAAGGGAATAAAGGGAAGGGAAAATGTTCTAGGAGAATTTTAATCTCAAAAATAAAACTTAAGATTTTAAAAGAAAATTCACAATAAAGAGTTACAGAATTCGGTTCAAAGACACACACACAAAAACTAAAGCTATCATTATTTCTTTCTAGACTTATTTTTAAATCCCACACAACTGCAATCACAATCACAGCAGGCAATTTTTGTGCAAATTTGCAAGCCCAGTCTAAATTCTATGAAAGTGCAAAGAAACTCATAGTTGCTGAAGGCTCTGAAAATGAGTAAAGTTGAGTGTGAACACTGCAGCAGTCAGAACAGTCTCTTCTCTCTGCAGATATGCAGAGAGATTAAAAGGTAAAGACTACATAATCCAGAAATAACTTATACTTAAAAAATTATTTAAATAATAAAATTTTATAATAATAAAATTTCAGATCTATTACTCTTACCATATTCAGAAATGAATTCAAATCAGTCATAGACCTAAAAGGAACTCAGAGAGGCACACATTTTTAGGAGAAAATGATTGCTGTATAAAGCAGGAATTTCTTTTACCAAGCTCATGATAAAGGAGCAACAGCATGATTAGACTTCATCCAATTTCCTAAACAACATTTCTGTCCTAAACAATTAATTTTCAAATACAAGCCGAGATTTGAAAACTTCTAAAGATTTTTTATTAAATACCAATTACATACACCCCTACACACATCCATGCTTGTATAAACACATATGTGCATATATCCTTCCATATTTTAGATGCATGTATGCATATAGGTACTCAGTAATGGGATAAGACTACAAATTCTGAATAATTAAAATGTTGAATTGAGAGCTTCTCAAGTGACTATAATGGAAAGTAAACATGATAATCAAGTCATTATCAGTTATGGAATTGGTAAAGTAAAGCCAATGGAGAAAGCATTATATTCAAATACATTGATGAAAAGTCTGAGTTTCATGGTATCTGGAGCTGAAGAAGGAAAGGAGAAAGAAGGGTTCTTATTATCTCTTAGCTTGTATGTATTCTTATGGAAGAATTTTGGGTCCATCAATGTTAAGTTAATTTTATGTTATTTCTAAATATAACATTTCCTCTCTACTTTTCCAAGAATTTTAGCTAAAGTATACAAATATATTTATAAAACATCCATAGAAGATAGTTTTGCAGTATTCTAAAATCCTAGACACAGTTCCAAAGCACACAAATGGGTGAATAGTTTAAAGAACAGAATAGCATTGAACTTTTATATAAATTAACTAGTGATGCATAAATGAGAGGAGTAAGTGATTTAATATAAAATAATTATAATAATTTGATCATGAAATTTGCAGGCAAATGGTGGGAACTGGAAAAGATGGTCTTGAGTGAGGTAACCCAGAAGCAGAAAGACATAAATAGTATACACTCATTCATAAGTAGATATCAGCCATATAATCTAGGATAAAATCTATACTCCTAAAGAAGCTAAACAACAAGGAAGACCCTGGGGAAGATTTGCAATCCTCATTCAGAAGGACACATATGATAGACATCAGAAGCAGGAGAAGACAGAGAACAGGACAGGAGCCTACTACAGAGGGCCTCTGAAAGACTATTTATCAAGGTATCAAAGCAGATGCTAAGACTCATATTCAAACTTTGGGCAAAATGCAAAGAATCTTATGAAAGAAAGGGGAGATAAAAAGACCTGGAGGAGATAGGAGCTCCAAAAGGAGAGCAACAGAACCAAAAACAAAAACAAACAAACAAACAAACAAACAAAAAACTGAGCCCTGGGGTGCCCTGAAGAGAATGTCAATTGTGCATTGTCCATTGTCCAGCCAAGGACAATGTATAGAGAGGACCAGATGTAACTCATAGAGTCAGTCTCCAAATGGGGTCCCTAGTAAGGAGAGCAGGGGCTTTCTCTGGCATGAACTCAGTGGCAGGCTCTCAGATCACCTCTCCCTAGGAGGTTCAGCCTTGCCAGGCCAAAGAGGAACACATTACAACCAGTCCTGATAAAATCTAATAGCCTAGGGTCAAATAGAAGGGGAAGAGGTTCTTCCCTATCAGTGGATTGGGGGAAGGGCATAAGGGGAGAAGAGGGAGGGAGTGTGAGACTGGGAGGAACAATGGAGGGGGCCACAGCCAGGATACAAATTTAATAAATTGTAGTAAATGATAATAATAAAAATATACATAGAAAAATAATTTGAAGAAATTATACAAAAATATACTGTGTATATATGATTCTTTTGCTTCTAAAATTCTAGAGTAGGCAAACTTACTGTTTACTTGGTAGATGAAATAAATTACTAAAGATAATGGGAAATTTTTAGACTCATGGATGTATTCTATTTCTTTGGGTAGCACTGATGATAATTTCTCATACAAATACATACATGTGTCATGGCTAATCAACAGATCATATTGAATGTTTATATTATATATTCATTATATTATACCTTCATAGACTTTAAAAACTAGGATACACAAATGTAATCTTATCGTAGATAAAGATTGACTATATGGAGATAAACTTTAGATATCTAATCAAAGAAAATTTTAGCATATCAATAAAAAGAGAATTTTTACTTGCATACATTTATCCATAAAAAGCCCAAGAATAGACTCATAAAAATCTATCTTCTTTTACTATACCTTCAACTTTTTATAAATCTATCATACAGCATACTAAATGTAAAAGTACATCATAGCCATATAATATCAAATCATATATCATATAAATACATTTAATGTAATATAATCAATAGAATTATATATTTCAACAGTGGAACCCCTGGAAAGAAATTGTGTACATTAGGAGGTGAATAATTTTATCTTTCTTGTTCTCTCTTCCACTGAATCTTTAACACATTTTAAGAATTATCTTTTCTCCACCCAGATACACGAGAAGACAGTAATATTGTGTGTTAATTATTTGCAGTTTCAACAACAACAACAACAAAAACTCTCGTATAGTGTCATCATTTATATTTTGCAAATCCTTCTGAAAGAAACATAAGTGATGGGTGCGGGAGATAAAATGGCATTAACTGAACAAATCTGTTTAGCTAAAGCTGTGAGATTCACAGCAAAACAAGCTTTATGTTTTCTTATTAAAATATATTTCTCAAAATATAAAAACTCAGACCCTGAAGTGATGACATAATTATTTATGAGAAATATAAACCTCAAGAAGAGAGAAACTCCTCTTTTTACATTAAAAGAAATCCTTTTTCATCTGTTTCAGCATATGCACTAAAAGTCCTGTATAAAATATTCATTAATTCCTTTTATTGTCTGTTTTGTAATTGAAGCATTATAGAAATGAGATGCAAAGAAGAGCTCAGGATGAGCCAGCAATTCTGCAAGATAAATAATTTGGAATCAACGGGCCCTCATTGGAACAGAGTATGCCCTTAGGGAATGTGACCTCAGAGAAATAGAGGTTCACAAGTAGTCCTGCAGAAGGAAATATTGACTGTGGAATGAGTGAAAAGCGCAGTGGTTGTGTTGACATAGTGGAGAGACTTAGACTATCATCCGTAGTACACACTACATAGTAAAATAGATAACGCTTTTATTATTTGTCAGTGTATTTAATGGCTTAGTCAGTATTCTATTTCTGGATCTGTAGGCGGCAGGAAAAGAGACTAGACTTCGAATGGGCTTTTGAAATCTCGAAGCCCACTCCCACTAACACAGTTCCTCCAGCAAGGCCACACCCCCTAATAATGTCACTTTCTGTTGACCAAATATTCAAATATATGAGCGTATGGGGGCCATTCTTACTCAAACCATCACATTTAGCCTAGTAAAATTTTGGCTATCTAGAATTAATTTTATTTCTTTTTTAAAATTTCATTTCAGCTTACTTGCGTTACATCCCAATGGGTGCCCCTCCCTCCACTCCTCCCCGTCCTATCTCCCTCTTTTTCCCCCAAAGAATAGGGGAAGCACTCTTTCCCCTTACCAACCCTTCCCAGCACATCAAGTCACATCAGGACTGATAATTTCCTCATCTACTGACGTGAGGCAAGGCAGTCCTTCCAAAGGGAAGTGATCCAAAAGCAGGCAATAGAGTTCATGTTAGAAACAGTCCCCTCCGCCACTCCCCTGGAGACCCACACAAAAACCAAGCTGCCCATCAGCAGCCCATATGCAAGGGGTCTAGGTCCAGACCATACATGCTCGTCAGCTGGTGTCTCAGTATCTGTAAGACCATGTGGGTCTGGCTGAATTGTCTCTGTTGCTCTTCTTGTGAGGTTTCTGTCCCCTCCAGGTCCTTCCATCTTTCTTCCAACACCTCCACAGGAGTCACGGAGCTCCGGAGCTCCGCCCCATGCCTCACTGAAAGTCCCAGTATCTGTCTCAATCTGCTGCTGGGTGGAGCCTACCAGATGACAGTCATGTTAGGGTCTTGTTTGCACGCATAGCAGAGCATCATTCATTAATAGTGTCAAGGGCTGGCTGTCATGGGGTGTCATAGTGTCATGGGATGGGTCTCAGGTTGGACATTCCCTCAATCTTTGCTCTTTCTTTACCCTGTACTTCTTGTAGGCAGTGCAATTTCTGAATCAAAGGTTTTATCTGTGTGTTGTTGCTCTTTTCACTCCACTAATACTGCCTGGCTTGGAGTTGGTCACTTCGGTCTTCATGGCCCCTACCTCCCCCCCCCCCTTAGCAGTCTCCTCTAGGGTCACACCCATACCCTCCCAGAAGCCTACCTTGTCTCAGGCCTCCCACTTGATAAACAGATCCTCCGCCCCCCCATCAGTTTCCCTCTTTGTTCCCAGCCCTCACACCTCCCACCACCATTCTCTCTCTCTCCACAGCTGATCCCCAACATCGTGTCCCTGCCCATTCCATTGCCTGTCCTCTTTTCATCCTCTCCTGCTTTCTATTCTGTATCTACTTCTGAGTGACATCCCGGCATCCTCCCTCGGACCCACCTTATTACTTAGCTTCTTTGGGTCTGTAGATTGTAGTATGGTTATCCTGCACTAAATGTCTAACATACGCTTATAAGTGTGTGTGTTTCCTGATCTGAGTTACCTCACTCACGATGATCTTTTCTAGTTCCATCCATTTGTCTGCAAGTTTCATGATTTCCTTATTTTTAAGAGCTGAGTAGTATTCCATTGTATAAATGTAGGACAATTTCTTTATTCATTCTTCATTTGAGGGACATCTAGGTTGTTTCCAGTTTCTGGCTATTATGAATAAAGGTGCTATGAACATAGTTGAGTAAATGTTCTTGCTGTTGAGGAGTATCTTTTGGGTATATGCCCAAGAGTGCTATAGCTGGGTCTCGAGGTAAAGTATTCCCAACTTTCTGAGAGAGCAGCAGATGTTGGTATTGGTAGTGTTTGCATGTGTGAGGCGGGCCTCCCCTCTTTTGGTTTTGTTTTGGTGGGGTTATTTATTTCCTGTGTTTTCTTGAGTGTTATTAGATTCCTGGGTTTGGAGTTTTCCCTCTAGTTTCTTCTCTAGTGCTGGGTTTGTAGATAGGTATTAATTGTGTGTGTGTGTGTGTGTGTGTGTGTGTGTGTGTGTGTGTGTGTCCTGGAATATCTTCTTTTATCCATCTCTTGCATTCTGTGAGCGATGCTTGTGTCTGTAGTTCCTGTTCTGCTCGTTAGGTTTTCCATCTCCTGGACTGAGTCAGATTCTGTTTTCTTTATTGCTTCCATTTCTATTTTTAGGTCTTGGTTTTATTCATTTTATTCATTTACTTCTCCCATTTCGTTGTGTTTTCCTGTAGTTCTTTAAGGGATTTATTCAATTCCTTCACCTGTTTGATTGTATTTTCCTGAATTTCTTTGAGGAATTTATTTTCTTTTCTTTTAAGTCCTCTCTCATTTTCATAGCTGCAGATAATTTTAAGATTATATTCTTGTGCTTTCAGTGTCATAGTGTTCTTAGGGATTACTGCAGTAGGTTATCTGGGATTTGGTGGTGTCAAATGGGCTTGTGTTTTGTTGTTTGTGTTCTTGCACTATCTCTAGTCATTTGGTTGACTCTGTTATTAACAGACTTGGTGGTCTCTGATGGTGGTTAGACTCTGGGGGTGTAGGTTGTGATCCCAGATGGCCTCTTGTTTTCCTGCTGATCCCTGATCTGTGCTAGTGTCCAGGGCCTCAGATCAGGGTGGTTCCTGGGAAATGGTCCATGCCCAGGAACTGCTGCTCCCTGATCCATGCTGGTCTTCTGGGTTGCAGATCTGGGTGGGGACCAGGAAATGGAGAAGGCCTTGGAACTGGGGTGCAGAGTGATCAGGGGAAGTGGTGTACAGAAAGCCCTAGGCAGACCTTGCTACTGTTGGTGGTGGGCTGTGGCAGGCCTGTTGATGAGAAGGGCTCTCACCTACTGCTCCCTGACCCAGGCTGGATTCTGGGACTGTAGATCTCTGGGCGGAGCTTCAATTAATTGTCATTAATTTTTTTCTTAGGTTAGGAAAATAGTATAAAACTGTTCTTCATTTGCATGGTTTCAGTAATGTTTGTTTCACATCATGAAACAAAAGAATACTGCTCAAAGGGAAATACTGTAAAAGAGACACATTTGACTGTAAATGTATGTCCAGAATTTTAGTTTGCTGTTTCCACTTTGTGCAAGTTTATTTATCATGTTAATATAGTGTGCTGTACATGTAAGAGAAGACTTAAATTTTCCTGCTAATAGACTGTCAACTCCTATGAAGATTTTGCACTTAATAAAGCACAGTTCCCTGCCATTGCCACATGGGACTGAATAGCTCTAAGGAAAGGATTTCCTGGATGCACATGATGCTCAGCAGACTGCTCACCCTATACCCTCTAGTGAATCTCAGAAATGATGATAAAATACTCATGTCAAATAACTTTTACATAGATGATGACACAATAACTGTGTAAGTCATCTCAATGAACATCACCTCACAGGTATTGTATCATATGAAGGTATCTACCATCATATAAAGAATGTTACAGAGAAGTAAGATAATTTCAAGAGTCAAAATTGTTCCTTTCCCAATCCCATCCTCCCTCTTTTATCTCTTCCCATGCTCCTCCCCGAGTCCACTGATAGGGGAGGTCTTCCTCCCCTTCCTTCTTACCCTAGCCTATCAGATCTCATCAAGGCTGTCTGCATTGGATTCCTCTGTGACCTGATAAGGCTCCTCCCCCCTCAGGAGGAAGGTGAGCAAAGAGTTTAGCCACTGAGTTCATATCAGAGACAGTCCCTGTTCCCCTTACTAGGGAGCCCACTTGGACACTGAGCTACCATGGGTTACATCTGCTCAGGGGTTCCAGGTTATATCCATACATGGCCATTCTTCCAAAAGCAATCTACAGATTCAATGCAATTCCCATCAAAATACCAACACAATTCTTTATAGGCCTAGAAAGAAAAATTATCAACTTCATCTGGAGAAACAAAAAACCCAGAATCTCCAAAATGATCCTATACAACAGCAGATCATCTGGAGGTATCTCCATCCCTGATCTCAAGCTGTATCACAGAGCAATACTAATAAAAATTGCATGGTATTGGCATAGAAGCAGAAAGGTGGATCAATAGAACCGAATAGAAGAGCCAGAAATAAACCCATACACCTATGAATACTTGATTTTTTACAAAGAAACCAAAACCATTCAATGGAAAAAAGACAGCATCTTCAACAGATGGTGCTGGTCCAACTGGATGTCTACATGCAGAAAAATGAAAAAGGGTTTCTGACTCTTATATCTTCTTTTGGGTTCTTTTTCTTCTGTTTGTCTTGTCCAACTTCAATGTGACAGTCTTTGTTTTATCATATTATATTTTACTTTGTTATATCTTATTATTATGTCTTAGAAACCTGTTCTTTTTTAATGAGAGATGAAAAGGGAGTGGCTCTGGATGGCAGGAGAGGTGGGGAGGATCTAGGAGAAGTTCCTAGGGAGAACAGTTAATGTCAAAACAATAAGTCATTCATTAATAACTGATAGTAGCAATGTCAAAATAGCATGGACACTTTACATCCCAAATCTTACTCATCTCTAATGATACACTCTCAAGTATTACCACCTCTCTGTGTTTTATAGATAAGCAGACCAGGACTTGTGGGTATGAATAGAATATTACTATGGGTAGTGAAGCTCAAACTTGACCTTAAATGATGTTGAAGTCTAACTATCATGCCCGTAAATAAAATTGTTAAAATATATTTTTAAAAATGGTGAGTTTTATGATTTAATCAAAAAGTAAGTTGTTTTTTTTTTTTTTTTTTAAATTTTATTTTCCTTTTGTGGGTAAAAACTTATTTCAAAATAAAGTAAACCTAAGCAAAACCAAAATAGGTGTTGTGATGCTGCCATGTATCCATTCTTTATATGCTCATCTCATATTTAATTCTTCCCCTTGTACTTCAAATAGGTATTTGCTCTTTTATTTACTCACAACCCAGGCCTGGCCACTCTGTTTCCCTAATATTATTTGTTTAGGCCAGAACTGTAAAGATTCCTCAGGGGCAAACAGCAATGCATATTGTTAGGGAAGCAAAAATGACATGCAGAGTAAATATCAGCAGAAATAATAAGATTAGGACAAGTCAATAAGAGATGCTGAGATAGTGAAGCCATATTTAGAGATTAGATACCCCCAAGGAAGCACAGCAAACAGGCATAAATATGGATGGCATTGATAAGCAGCAGGAGGTCAAGTGGGATAAGGCACCAGTGAGGGGTTCACTCTTCACCTTGTCCTAGGAAACAGAAAAATAGAAGGGTGAATAGAATACACCGAGGGATTATAAATGTCAGCTCTCATAGTAGGTAATAAATACACGTGAAGTTTAGAAATCACCTTTTATGAAGCCAGATCACTTAAAGCTCTAGTTTATGAAAGATGTTTTAATAATATAGTTTTTATTGTGAAAGTTACTTTACCAGAAAGGTTTTGTGAAATTGTCTCACCATATTGAATTAGGTCATTTGGATCATTGCAGTATGGTAAGTAACAGTGTTCCAAATTTCTGTTTCAATCTAGGTTCAGACTAGTATTTTTGGAAAAGGGAATGATACCAAGAATTGAGAAATAGGATTGAATGAAAAAAAAATTAATGTAGCACTTAATAAAGAGACAACCTACTTAAATATACAAAAAAATATTTTTATTTATTTCTAATTTATTACAATTTATTCACATTGTATCCCAGCTGTAGGCCCCTCCCTCTTCTCCTCACAGTCCCACCCTCCCTCTGACTCTTCTCTTCCTAATTCCATCCTCTTCCCTCTGAACCTAGTCTATCAGACCTCATCAGTACTAGCTGAATTGTCTTCCTAGGTGGCCTGGTAAGGCTGCCTCCTGCCCAGGGGGAGGTGATCAAAGAGCCAGCCACTGAGTTCATGCCAGAGACAGCCTCTGCTCCCCTTACTAGGGAGCCCTTTTGAGACTCAGCTGCAATGGGCTACATCTGAGCAGGCGTTCCAGGTTATCTCCATGCATGGTCCTAGGATGGAGTATGCAGTCTGTGCAAAGACCCCTGGGACCAAATTTTTTGGTTCTGTTTGGGCAGAGTACAGGGCATTTTTTGAAAGGGGAGAAAGAAAGACCTGGAGGGGACAGGAGCTCCAAAAGGAGACCAACAGAAAAAAAAAAATTCTTCATCTCTCATCTGACAGTGGAACACACTCCAGAATATATAAAGAATTCAAAACATTAAACTCTAACAACCTAAAAATAATACGGTCAGTAAGGACACAAATGAGGCACATAGCTTACAGGGAAAACACAAGTGGCTAAAGAATGTGTAAGAAAACATGTTCAGGGCTAGAGCGATGGCTCAGTGCTTAAGACTCAGTTCTCCGTAACTCTATCTCCACGAGATCTGACTCACCTTTTAGGATTCCACAGGCACTATGTAATAACATAGCACACGGATATACATTCAGCCAAAAACACTCATATACATAAATATTAAAAAAAGAGAAAGAAAGATGTTTAACAGTGGGGCAATTCATATCAAAACTGCTTTGAGAATCCTTCTCACACCAGTGAAAATGTCAATTAGGAAGATAAAAAATACCGGTGATGATGTGGGCTCAAAAACAAGCTCTTAGACAGCTTCAAGTATGAATGTAAACTCATGCAATCATGATCAAATCAGTGTAGAAGTTTCTCTAAAAGACCTAATTAAAGTGTTACCATATGACCCAGTTATACCACACATATCTGAATACAGGAAGCCTATATATCTGGATACAAGTCTGTATATCTGGATACAAGTCTATATACAACAGAAATTCCTACCTATCTGTGTTTATTTTGACAGTGTTTATTTTATTTTATTTTTTTCTTATCAGTTACATTTTATTAACTCTGTATCCCAGCCGTGCCCCGAACTCTCATTCCCTCCCAGTCCCTCCCTCCCTCCCTCATCACCACTGTGCCCCTTTCCAAGTCC
>REGO01000639.1:718196-737155 GCA_010120015.1 Rhombomys opimus
TACACCATGTCCACTCTCTTGATTATCTTTTTTAGGTGTATAGATTTCATTATGTTTATCATATATTATAGGTCTATATAAGTGAGTATATGCCTTGTTTGTCTTTCTTCTGGGATGACAGGAGTCTACCGCAGAAGGCATCTGAAAGACTCTACCTAGCAGTGTTTCAAAGCAGACACTAAGACTCATAACCAAACCTTCGGCAGAGTATAGGGAATCATATGAAAGAAATGGAGTTAGTATGATGGGGAAAGGATAGGAGCTCCACAAGGACCAAATATATCTGGGCACAGGGTCTTTTCTGAGACTGACATTCAAACAAGGCCCATGTATGGATATAACCTAGAACCTCTGCTCGGATGTAGCGCTTGGTAGCTCAGTAACCAATTGGTTTCCCATAGGAAGGGGAACAAGGACTATTTCTAACAGGAACTCATGGCTGGCTCTTTGACCTCCCCAACTCCCAAGGGAGGAGCAGTCCTGTTAGGCCACAGAGGAGGACTTTGCAGCCAGTCCTGAAGAACCTGATAAAACAGGGTCAGATGAAAGGGGAGGAGGTCCCCCCCATCAGTGGACTTGGAAAGGGGCAGGGTGGAGATGAGGGAGGGAGGGTGGAATTGGGAGGGAATGAGGGAGCAGGATATAGCTGGGATACAGAGTTAATAAAATGTAACTAACAAGAAAAAAATAAAATGTAAAAAAATAAAAAAATAAAATAAAATATCATTGCTCTAAATAATAAATAAATAAATAAATAAACACTAAAAAAAACCACACACACATCAAAGATATCATCCACTATGACCAAATAGGCTTCATCCCAGGTATGCAGGGGTGGTCCAATCTATGGAAATCCATCAATGTGATACACCATATTAACAAAATGAAAGAAAAAAAAAACACATGATAATCTCCCTAGATGCTGAAAAAGCATTTGACAAAATCCAACATCCATTCATGTTTAACATATTGGAGAGATCAGGGATAAAAGACACTTATCTAAACATAGTAAAGGCAATATACAGCAAGCCTATAGCCAACATCAAACTGAGTGGAGAGAAACTTAAAGCAATCCCACTGAAATCAGGGACAAGACAAGGCTGCCCACTCTCTCCATATCTCTTCAACATAGCTCTGGAAGTTCTTGCTCAATCAATAAGACAGTTGAAGGATATCAAGGGCATACAAATTGGAAAGAAGTCAAATTATCACTATTTGCAGATGATATGATAGTATACATGAGTGACCCCAAAAATTCTACCAGGGAACTCCTACAACTGATAAACACCTTCAGCAAAATAGCCGGATACAAAATTAACTCAAAAAAATCAGTAGCTCTCCTGCATATAAAAGATAAAAGGGCTGAGAAAGAAATTAGGGAAACAACATCCTTCACAATAGCCACAAATGATATAAAGTACCTTGGTATAACCCTAACCAAGTCAAAGAGTTGTATGAAAAAAATTTCAAGTCTCTGAAGAAAGGATTAGAAGAAATTATCAGAAGATGGAAAGATCTCCCATGCTCGTGGCTTGGCAGGATTAACATAGCAAAAATGGCCATCTTACCAAAAGCAATCTAAAGTTTCAATGCAATTCCCGTCAATTCTTTACAGACCTGGAAAAAAATTCTCCACTTCAGATGGAATAACAAGAAACCCAGAATTGCTAAAACAATCCTCTATGCCTGATCTTAAGCTATACTATAGAGCAACAATTATAAAAACTGCGTGGTACTGGCATAGAAACAGAATGGTGCATCAATGGAACTGAACAGAAGACCCAGAAATAAACCCACACACTTATGGACACCTGATCTTTGACAAAGATGCCAAAACCATACAATGAAAAAAAGGTAGCATCTTCAACAAATGGTGCTGATCCAACTGGATGTCTACATGTAGAAAAATGCAAATAGATCCATACTTATTACCTTGCACAAAACCAAAGTCCAAGTGGATCAAAGACCTCAACATAAACCAGACACAATAAATCGGTTAGAAGAAAAAGTGGGGAATACTCTAGAACTCATTGGTACAGGAGACAACTTCCTGAACAGAACATCAACAGCACAGGCTCTAAGAGCAACAATCAATAAATGGGACCTCATGAAACTGAAAAGCTTCTGTAAAGCAAAGGACACCATCATCAAAACAAAACGTCTGCCTATAGATTGGGAAAGAATCTTCACCAACCCTTTATCTGACAAAGGTCTAATATACACTATATATAAAGAACTAAAGAAGCTGAAAAGCAGTAAACCAAGTAATCCAGTTTTAAATGGGGAACAGAGTTAAACAGAGAATTCTTGATAGAGGAATATTGAATGGCAGAGAAACACTTCAAGAAATGCTCACCGTCATTAGCCATTAGGGAAATGCAAATCAAAATGACCCTGAGATTTCACCTTACAACCATCATAATGGCAAAGATGAAAAACTCAAGGAGCAACACATGCTAGAGAGGTTGTGGAGAAAGGGGAACCCTCCTCCATTGCTGGTGGGCATGTAAACTAGTACAACCACTCTGGAAATCAATCTGGTCCTTTCTCAGACAACTAGGAATAGAGCTTCCTCAGGATCCAGCCATACCACTCCTAGGCATATATCCAAAAGAGGCTCAAGTACACAATAAGGACATTTGCTCAACCATGTTTGTAGCAGCTTTATTTGTAATATCCAGGACCTGGAAACAGCCCAGATGCCCATCCATGAAGAATGGATGCAGATATTGTGGTACATCCACACAATGGAGTATTACTCTGCAATGAAAATGAAGGAAATCATGAGATTTGCAGGTAAATAGTGGGACCTTGAAAGGATCATCCTGAGTGAGCTGTCACAGAAGCAGAATGACACACACAGTATATACTCACTCATATAGATATATAACCTAAGATAATACTACTAAAATCTGTACATCTAAAGAAACTAATCAAGAGAAAGGACGCTGACTAAAACTCTCAATCCCTATCCAGAAAGGCAAAGAGGATGGACATTAGAAGAAGAAGAAAACAGGGAACAACCTAGGAACCTGCCACAGAGGGCCTCTGAAAGGCTCTACCCTGCAAACTATCAAAGCAGACACTGAGACTTATGGCCAATTGATGGGCAAAGTGCATGGAATCTTATGTAAGAAGTGGGAAATAGTAAGAGCTGGAGAGGACAGGAACCCCACAAGGAGAGCAACAGAACCAGAAAATTTGAACACAGGGGTCTTCCGAGAGACTCATGCTCCAAGCAAGTACCAGGCATAGAGATAACCTAGAACCCCTGCACAGATATAGCCCATGGCAGTTTAGTGTCCAAGTGGGTTACATAGTAATGGGAAGAGGAATTGCCTTTGACATAATCTGATTGGCCTGCTCTTTGATCACCTCCTACTGAGGGGGGAACAACCTTACTATGCCACAGAAGATGACAATGCTGCCACTTCTGATGTGATCTAATAGACTAAGATCAAAAGGAAAGAGAGCAGGACCTCTACTATCAGTGGACTTGGGGAGGGGCATGTGTGAAGAAGAGGGAGAGAAGGTGTACCAGGAAGCAAGGAGGGAGGGGTTTATAGGGGGATACAAAGTGAATAAAGTGTAATTACTAAAAAAATAAAATTATACATAAAAAACAAAATTAAACTTTTCATTTATGGACAAAATAATTTCTGAAAGCCTACCAGGTGACTGCAAAGGCAGAATAGGACCAACAACTATTTCATGTAGTCTCTTTCAATCTCAGTGGAATGTTGAAGACTGTCAAAAACCTTACCATAAAAAGCCTGGTAAAGTACAATTCACAAATCCCCAAACAGATCTTAGACTGAAGATCACTAAGTGAGGCTTTAGAGTAGCATTTAAAAGGCAATGAAGAAAAAGGAAGGAAGGGAGAAAGGAAGGGAGGGAGGGAGGGGGGAGGAAAGGAAGGAAGGAAGGAAGGAAGGAAGGAAGGAAGGAAGGAAGGAAGAAAGAAAGAAAGAAAGAAAGAAAGAAAGAAAGAAAGCAGCAGCCAGCTGGTGGTGGTACATGCCTTTGATCCCAGCACTTTGGAGGCAGAGGCAGGGAGATATCTGTGAGTTTGAGGTAAGCTTTGTCTACAGTTATCTAGGACAGCTGGAGATGTTATACAGAAAAATGTCACCTGAAAATGCAAAGAAAGGAAGAAAGAAAGAAAGAAAGGAAGGAAGGAAGGAAGGAAGGAAGGAAGGAAGGAAGGAAGGAAGGAAGGAAGGAAGGAGAAGAGAAGAGAAGAGAAGAGAAGAGAAGAGAAGAGAAAAGAAAAGGAAAAGAAAAGAAAAGAAAAGAAAAGAAAAGAAAAGAAAAGAAAAGAAAAGAAAAGAAAAGAAAAGAAAAGAAAAGAATAAGGCAGATTTGAGAGGCAAGGCCATGTTTAAATGCAGATAAGAGGCACAATTAAATCACAAATTACTTTTGTGATTTCTCAACTGCTGTTTGACTCGAGGTTCACAAGGTGATCTATTTTAATTGTAATATTAAAATAGTTGACAGTTTCATTGAAGGTTAGGGACAAAGTCTCAATATGATTTGCAAATTAATTAAATAAATACCTGGCAATGTTAATAGAGTGTTAAAATGGAAGCCAGAAAAGCTATGTTATATAAGCTAATTTATTGCTTTTACAGAGACTATTGAAAACACATTTTAAATGTCCAGGCTGCTTTCCATAAATTAAAAAAAACAAAAACAAAAACAAATGTCAAGTCAGGAAAAAAATTACTAGCCTTCAATTTTATTGAACTATTAACAATTTATGATATGACTTTCCTTGCAATTTTGTCTAGTACAAGTTTCTTAGATGACAAAAATGTCCCATATGTACACTTACCCACCATGGTCCTCACGACTCATGACAGAACACACAGCAACTGAATATTGAACATGTAGATACTGGGACAGATAAACTGAACTCTTAATTTCAATTATTTTTAATAAGAACTGTATGCAGTCAATAGCTGCCATATTAATCAGCCGTGAAGCCTAATTTCGATTTTGTGAACACTTGTGCTCTTCAAATAAAGGTGATTCTGTACTCTCTATGTTGAATGAATATGGTTAAAAGACATAAAAACCCTTTAGAGAGGTTGAGAGATTCAGTCTGGAAGAGTATTAAACTGTACAGCAATGGGATATTTTAAATGCTGGACAGCTGTGCACGTATTAGGTGACAAAGTGACCTTCAGTGAATGAAGCAAACTTCAAACAAAGGCAACATTCCATGCACATGCCCACAGTCTCTTATGAGCTCCACGGACTTCCGCAGACCCTGTTAAAGACAGTCATGAGCTGGTGGGACCATTATGCACCTCCAATGAGGCTCCAGCACAGCTGAGCTGAAAGGGCACCAGAACACGAAAGGCATGCAAAAATATTTTACTCTTGGAATGATATTTTGGCAGGTGGGTTAAATAAATATAGTATTACATGTAACCGTTATTAGGTTGTTGCACTTTTCCAGTGTGACTTGTGGAAAGTTGAAAATCAATTAAGAAGTGCAGTATTTTTCTCTGGAGCGGCCCTGCCTAGAGGATGAGGCATCTGATGGTGTTTGTCTTCCACTGCTAAGTCCTTGATCAAGCTCTGCTGTCTACGTGGGGCTCTGAAAAGAGCTGCTGTATTCCCTTCCCTGCCCCAGGCAGACACATCACCTCCTTAGCTGTGAAGAGATTTGCTTCAGCTCAAGTATATACTACACCTTTCCCAAAACCTTCCTCCATAGGCACTGTCTCCCCTAGCCAACTCTGCAAGTGAGAGAAGTTAAAAGAGAGGAAAACCTCAGTGGTAATTTAAAGTGGACTGTTTAGAAAATAGGTGTTAGAATACATCGTAAGGTTTTGATGTCACCAGCTGCATCTGGAGCTCTTCCTAAAACCAGTGAGCTGTCACTTGTCCTCTGCCACGAATGTGTTGATGAACTATTCAATCTATCTGTACCCCATGTAGGACTCTATCGTGTAATTATAGCTCACAAAGCACATTGGGCAGAGCTTTCCTTTGAGCTGATGATGTTGTGTCTTTGAGTCACCCTATGTCTTGTATCTACTAAGAAGCTCATGAACAGGATTTATTCCAATTATTTAGACAATAGACCTTGTGTTACCTCTTTCGACTTTGTTGCTCTGTGTATAGCACCACAAACCTCCATCCTTCCAGGACAATGAGAAATAATGTTATAACTTAGAGAGCTTGGAAGGGAAAGCAATGGAGTTTGCACTATTCAAGCAGACATAAATTATTGCTACATGAGTTTATAGTTTGTGTAGATTTAGTTAATAAATGCATTTTACTTATTTTTATTAGAATACATTGTTTGTACAATAATATTGCACTGTTTGTTCCTACGTGTGTCAGTGTGAGTGTGGGTGAGTGTAAGCCTGTACATGGCATGCCATGGTGTGAGTGGAGGTCAGAGGACAATCCTAGTATAGAGCTTCACTGTCCACCTTGGTCTCTGTCTCTTTGGTTTGTGGCTGCATAGATCAGGTTAGCTGCCTTATGCATATCAAGGAATTCCCCTGGGTTTATCTCCCATCTTATCTCACATCATCTTTGTTTTACAGGAATCCAAGCTTAGATTGTCCTGAGTTCAGAGGATGTGCTTTACCCATAAAACCATGCCCCAATTTCAAGAAGAGGATTTCTAATTTAATGCAACCACACTTACCTAATTTATTTGGGGCTATGTTTCCTGTGCTTTTAATGTCTTACCCTCAAAACTCCAGCCATCCCAATGCCCTGAACCATTGCAACTATATATTTTTTTTATTTTTTATTAACTTTTTTTTAATTAAATACACTTTATTCCTTTTGTATCCCCCCATAAGTCCCTCCCTCCTCCCCTCCCGGTCCCACCCTCCCCCCCTTTCTGCATGCATGCCTCTCTCCAAGTCCACTGATAGGGCTAACAGTTTCATAATTGCAAGACTCTCATTAAGCATGTATTCATGCATAAGGATTTATATTTATCTGAAATGCAAAATAGAAATGGTGACAAATGAGTGAGAAACATTTGTGGGTGACATTTAATTAAGGTACTGATAATTGATTGACATTGTACAATGTGTTGAATATAAATGGGTAGTAGACAATAGGTAATGCATGTTTCCTGAAGCAAAACCGAGTAAAGCCATCATAAGGAAAGCATCCTCCTGCAGTAGATGGATATAACACAGAGACCCAGAACTGAACAATATGCAGAGAGTGAGTGACATTGGAACACTCAGTACTAAATGGGATGACCTCATCAAACCCCTCACCTTAAGGCTGAGGAACTCTGCTGAAGAGGAGGCACCATATGAACTCACAGAGGCTTTGGCAGCATTCATAGGGCCTACATGTCTATGCGAGATGGAATCCTAGTGGTCAGGGGAACTGGACATGAACATCCACCCCTAACCCCGAATCTATCTCCAATTGACAACCACCAACAAAGGGAAAACTAGTTTTCTGCAATGAAGTCTCACTGGGTTTGGAAACCACATTTAAGAGAGGCCCTGTAGCTAGCGATAGACAGCCAACACAAGAGGAACTCAGTGGTATTTTTGCAGATGTTTTTGTCTCATAATACTCTGAATTTTTTTTATTTTTCCCATATTTATCTTTTGCTTATCTATTATGGTTTCTGATTTTGTGTTTTTATGGTGTGTGTGTGTGTGTGTGTGTGTGTGTGTGTGTGTGTCATGCTTTTCCTTTTTAATTTTTCCTCTTTGGGGCTGGAGAGATGGCATAGTGGTTAAAAGCACTTGCTGCTCTTCCAGAGGACCAGCTTTGATTCCCAGCACCCACATGTTAGCTCACAGCTATTTACAACTCCAGCTTCACAGCATCCTTCATCCTCTTCTGGCTTCTGAGAGGCCCAGACATGGGCATGCATGCAAGCAAAGCACTTAAATACACAAAAATAAATAAAAATAATTTTAAAATAAGAATGTTTAATTTTTATTTGTTTGCTTTTGTTTTATTCTGTTATTTTGTTTGTTTTGTTGTTTTATTTTAATTTTAACTTTTTTCTTCACAAGTTAGCCAACCTGATTTTCTACATCCAATTTCACACTAGAGCATAATGTCTTATATTTAGCACATTCACACACTGTTGAGTTTCATCAGTTACAATGATGGTTTCATATTTAACTGACTTTTTTTTCTGTTATGATCAAAATCAATAATTAATTAAGGTAATTCTAATTATATAATTAGAAGACTAGGAATGAATTTGTGTAGGAGATCACATTAATGTTTATGAATTACTTTTTAAGAATTGATCTTGAAACCTTAGACTATGACTTGTATTAGAAATGAAAAGATGACAAACCTTTGTTCTCATGGTGTCCTTCATTTCTACGACTCCTATAATCCTTCCTCCTCATTTTCTGTAGGATTTCCGAGCTCTGACTAATGAGGGTCTATACATCTGCTCTTTTTAGTTATGGGACAATTATGTTAGATCCATTCCATGAATGTAGCAGAGTAAAATTAAGAATCATTTCATTAACTTTTTTATTTTCAAATTCTGTTTAGTTCTACCCAAGTTCCCTGGACTATCTAGCCTCTAGTTCCTAGTTCTCCTGGCAGTGTCAAGGATGGTATCCCTCTCATGGCATAGATCTCAAGTTGGACCCAGAATTTGTGGGAGAGGTTATGAATTTGAAAGAGAAGGAGAAGGGGTATATGCAACTACAAGCCAAAAACTCCTTATTTTTCCTTTTTTTTTCACTTTTGAGATTATAAATTGTTGCCTTGTAGTTGCACTGTTTTCCAAGGATTATTAGAGATAACTGCAATATGTTTTCTAAAGTTACATATCAGCATTTAAGGTTGACCTGGTGCCTGTATGGAACTTCACCTCTACACTGTAGTCTTTTTGCACAGGAAGGTACTCTGTAGGCTACAGAAAGAGAAACCTAGACACCAACCCAGTCACATAGCTCTCCACCTACAAGTCACACCTTCATGGAAGATGTGGTGTGGAAATGGTGTCATAGAAGTTATGGGAATGGCCAACCACTCTCTGCTTTAACTTGAGGCCCAAGGCAGAAGAGAGACCCCATTCCATACAGTTCCTGGCTGGCCAGGAACTGGAGACTGGACATCGAGGGTAGAACGAACACAACTGGAAAAAAAAATTCAATGAATTGATTCCTAATGATATTCAGCTATTTTCACAGATTGGTGCCTTGTCCAGTTGTCATCAGATCCTTCCTCTGGTGGCAAATGGGAATAGGTGTCGATATCCACAGCCAGACATTACGCATTATGCAGAAAGAGAGGCTAAATTGGAGGTCTCAGTTAGGTGCTCCTTCAGAAGAGGAGGAAGAAAGATGATTGTAGGAGTCAGAGGGGATGGAAGATACCAGGAAAACATGACTCACTGAATATATTAAACAGGGCTCATATGTGCTCATAGCAGACTGAAAAGGCAAGCACAAAGCCTGCATTTGTTTGTACTGGGTTCCCTGTGTGTATATTATGGCCATTAGCTTGGTGTTTTTCTGGGACACTAAGCAGGGGCATGGGTGTGTCCCTACCTCTTTTGCTTTGCTACCTGTTTCCTTCTATTGGGTCCACTTGTCCAGCCTCTTTATGGGGACTATTTTGTTTTGCCTTGTCTTATTGTAACCTGTTTTGTTATGTTTGGTTGTTGTCTCTTGGAGGCCTACTTTTTCTGAAAAGAAGCAGACAGGCATGGCTAGGGGGGAGAGTGGAAGATGGAGGGTGGAAGAGTGGGTGGAAAGGGAAACTGTGGTTGGGATATATTATATGAGAGAAAAATCTGTTTTCAATAAAAAGAGGTATTAGCAACTTAATAAATCTTGCTGAATTTATACAGCTCACAATGCACTTACATAGCAAGTTTTAAGTGAAATTTCTATGAGCTGTCACTATAAAAGAATGTATGGTTTTCCTCTGAATCATTGACATAAAAACTAAGTCGATTTAGTATTGTTGATTCTAAAGCCATTTGGCTCATAAATTAGTACTGGTAATGATATCAGCTCATAAAATCTGTCAGATATCTTAAGCAAAAAGGGAGAGGTCTGTCATGAAAACTTACAGGATCATTTGAAGTCCATCTCACCTGTAGTAATGAGCTGGTTGCTGACAAAAATAGTATCACTAGCATTATATTCTCAGACCTTCCCTATGTTCATCATGGAGCCTCAAAACAACCTGAAAGTTAGAGGCTATTCTCATCTGTTTCACAATTAATCATAAAGGAGAAAAGGAGCACACATAAGTTGTCAATTTTTCTAGGATGATAAATGGTGTGTCAAAATTAAATACCAAATCTGTCTTCAAGGGTTATGCATATTTTTAATTTTGGAATACTGCCCATTTGATATTAGCTTTTGATGCTGCACATTCCTGTCTTAGCTAAACTGATGACTCATGAGAGGATGACGTGAAATATTTGAAACTGATGGGTAAGGTAATCATAAAATTCACTAAAGGTAAAACATGCCCAACTAATATATAAGATTAGAAAAAAGTCTCAACACTTTCTTCTTTCTTTTCTGTTTCTATAAAATAGAAATTTGTTTAACATTCAGATATTTTTCAGTTAGTATGCATTTGAATTTGAAGCTTACTTAAGTAATATATATATACATATATATATATATATATACATAATTCTGTATGTTGTAATAGTTCTATAACTATATGTGTCCTAGACTGATTACCACAAATGAATTAATTAACATAGGCAACACTGACATTTTGATTAATTCTTGTAATTTAGTGTATGTGATTATGGTAAGAACAATGTTTACTGTGCTATTACATTTCAAATGAACAATGTAGCATTTGTAATTTTAATTACTATGTTTCACACTAAATCCACAGAACTCACACAGCACAAAACTAAAGGTTTGTGTTCTTTGAACTAAGTGTCTATATGTCATCCTCAGTCACTGTTCACATTAATGGTTTATAGATTAAAATATTTATATTAACATTCATTGAATATGTCTTTATCTTTTCAACTTATTTACTGTTATATGTACATGTATGTGTGTGTGTTGAGTGTGTGGTGTGTGTGTGTGTGTGTGTAAGAGAGAGAGAGAGAATTTCATGCATGTAAGAGCTCATGGAGTCTAGAACTGTTGACCTTCTGGATCTGTTGTTATAGGCAGCAAAGCTGCCTGACATGGATGCTTGGAATTAAACTCAGATCCTCTGGAAGAACAATATATGCTCTGAACCTCTGAGCCATCTCACTAGTTTTATCTATCTAGTTAGCATATTTTAATTAATGTCCTCCAAATTGTTCTGTTTTGTTGCAAATATCAATTTTTTCTTTCATTATTTTTTATGCTATGGCTGAATAGTAGCCCAGTGTGCATGCGTATATGTATGTGTGCATGTGGACATTATTCTTTCATTAGCTACCACTTAGGCTGCCTGTGGAACTTGGTGGCCCTAAATTAAAACCACAGCAAATATGAAGGTATAGACATATGTTTCAACGTATTATTTTATAGCCCTTGATTTTATATGCTGAAATGGTCTTGCTGGATGATAGGAGTGTTCTAACTATTAATAGTTTGGAGACTGTCCATGCCATTTTTTTTATGACTGTATGATAATATGGACTTACATTTCCTCTAACTGAAGAGTATTCTTCTCTGGGACAAAGTTGTCAAAACTGACCTTTTCCTAGGCAGGGCATAGTGGTACACATCTTTAATCCCAGAATTTGAGAGACAGAGGCAGGTGGATCTTTGATTTCAAGCTTAGGCCTGAGTTACCAAACAAGTTAAAAGGCAGCCCAGGCTACAGAGAAAAACCCTGTCTTTACTACTAAGCAAATGAAAAAAGCTGGCCTCTTTTTATTTGATAATACCTACCCTAATAGGAGGGAGACATTATGGAACTATAGTTTATTTATCCTTTGTTTCCTATTGTGATTTGTAAATTGAAATATCTTTTTTTTTACTTGTTGATTCTTTATCTTCTCAAAATATCTATTTATATATTTATCAATTTTTAAAAATCAGATTATTTTTCAAAATCAGATTATTTTTCCTACTATTGGGTTCTGTGATTTTATTTTATAGTTGGATAAAAACACCTACTAACCAAAGTAAATTCTAGCTAAAATGACCTACTCTTACACATTAATTATATATATATATAATATATATATATGTAATTTCATATAATACATATTATGGTAGATTGATAGGCATGTAGAGCAATAGAATAAACAGAATAATAGAATAGAAAACTCAGAAATAAACTCATGCAAAAATAGGTGTTTTTTTTCCTAAAAAGTTTTTTATCCAAATATTCTAATGGGCGTATAGTTTTCAAATGTCGTTTCAGTGTGAGGCACACATTTATACTCATTTTCAAAATAAAAATTAAACTCTTCAACATAATAAAATTTCTAAGTTTTTTTTTACTATAGTTTGCCTTTACTTGTTGAAAAGTTACAAATTTTCTTATTCATTTTTATTATCATCTTTTTAGTTTATCACAAAGGTTACAGATTTACTTTTAGTAATTGAGTATTTCTTCCTTGTGAAAGTTTCTCTCATTCCCAGGGACCCGCAATCCACTCCTGCCTGGGAAGCAGGTGGACTAACTACAGATCTTCACCTCTCCCTCTCCTCCTCCAAATAAAAGCCCTAGTCTCATCTCCAGTCCTGCAGCAGAACACCTACTGCAGCCTCCCTTATCTGCCATCGCTGATCTCCAGTAGATTACAGATCTGAAATTTTCATAACCCCCATTACTTTTACCCCAGCCCACAAATCCAGCAGCAGGCATTGCCTGGGAACACACAGGCCACTGCAAGCATTGTAATTGTAGATCTAATTGTGGATCTGCATTATTCCCTCCTCCCATCTAAATCCAATCCCCAAGTCTCAACCCCAACTCCTCTTCAGACCACCTGCTGTGCCCCACCTACTCCCTGGTGCCTGCCTCTCCAGCAGATTTTCATCACCTTCCTTCCCACTCATCCTATCATCCCAGCTCCCAACTCCAGCACACATTTCTGGAAACCGACTAGCTAAGTCAGACAGAAAAGTAGTAGATGAACTTAAGATCTTAACTCACCCTCTTCTCCTCCATATCTACCTCCTCCCCTCCCCCAGTAAAATCCTAAACCCTGTATTGGACTATGTGTTGAGTGAGACTTTTCCTCACACTTTGCCTTCTTCATTCCCAGGGGACTACAAAGATCGTGGTGGAACACCTTACTTTCCTTTCTCTTGTGGAACCACTCTATCCATTCCTTTTCCTCAATGCCAGCTCCCAAGTCCATAAGAACACATTTTTTTTTTTCAAACCACCAGTGAGCAAACCTATTAGGTTCCTAGAAGAATTTCTTATCAGGGAACAAACAACCATATAACACTCTCCTAAGAAGCAGAGAGGGAAACAGCAACTAAGGAACAAAACAACTATCCAACAAAGGCAAGACCAGGTATCAGCAACTAAAACTATAATATTCCCAAACCCAGATGCAGAGATGCCAGTGTTAACACTCAATTAATATGTCTCAACTAGAGCTAATGAACCATATCGGAGGAGGCCCTGAGAATTACACCACAACTGAAGCATGAGACAAAAACCCTAAAAATCCTTTAGTAATATGATAGAGATCCTTAAAGAGAAAAAAATGAATAAATCTGTTAAAGAAATTTATGAAAACACAGTGACAAGAAATGAATAAAACAGTTTAAGACCTGAAAGTGGAAATAAAATCAATAAACACAAACAAAGGAAAAATTTAGGAGCTTGAATAAGAAACTCAGATGCAAGCCTCACCAACAGAATATAAGAGATGGAAGGGAGAACCTCTGTTATTCAAGATATGATAGCAGAAATGGATACCTTGTTCAAGGAAAACATTAAATCTAAAATACACTGCCACAAAACATCCAGGAGATCTGGGACACCATGAAAAGACCAAATCTAAGAATAATAGGAAAAAGAGAAAGGAGAAGAAACCCAAGTATGAAGCAGAAAAAATATTTTTAACAAAGTCAAAGAAGAAAATTTTCCTAACCTAAAAATGAGGATGCTTATAAATGTACACGAAGCAAACAGAGCATCAAATAGACTAGACTAGAGAAGAAATCCCCTTGGTGCATAATGATGAAAACAAGAAGCTTACAGTACAAAAATGTATATTAAAACTACAAAGGAAAAATTAAAAAAAAAGCAAGTAACATAAAAAGAAGAAGAGTTTGGACAGATATTCTAGAAAGGAGGAGAGCACAGATACCAACCCAGGTATTTACATCAAACAAATCATTCAGTCACAACAGATGGAGAAAATAAGACATTCCATGATAAAAACCAAATTGAAGCAATACCAATCTACAAACCCAGAAAAAAGGAGAAGGAAAACTCCAACTTCAAGGGGTTTACCACACCCAAGAAAATGCTCCCAAACCAGCAAGGAGAAACATGCACACACTAATAAATAAATATAAAATATGAACAAACACTGCTCATTGATATCTCACAACATCAATAATATCTCTTAGTTGCTCCCCACCCCTATTCCTCATAAAGAGACAGAAAGTAACAGGATTGATGTGAAAACAATATGTACTTATATGCTGTATCCAAGAAATATAGCATAAAAGGTAGTTATCATCTCAGGGCAATATGATATAAAAAAAGATATTCGAAACAAATGGACCTAAAAAGAAAACTGGTATAGTCATTTTGGTATCTGAAAAACAGAGATTTCAAACCAAAATTAAGCCAGAGAGATAAGGAAGGACACAGCATACACATCAAATGAAAAATCCACCAGGATTTTGTAATTCTTAACATCTATTCACAAACACAAAGGGACCTAAGTTCATAAAAGAAACATCACTACAGCTTAAACCAAACATTAACCCTCACATCCCTCCCACACTGATAGTGGGAGATATCAGTATCCCACTTCTGCCATGAAGATATCATGAAGACAAAAGCTAAACAATGCTATAGCTGCAGATGTTATGAAAGCATACATAAGTGATCCTAAGAATTTCACTGAAAAACAGCTACAGCTGATTATCATTTTCAGCAAAATAACAGATAAAAATTATTTCAGAAAAATCAGTACCCCTCCTAAATACAAAGAACAAATAGAATGACAAAAAAAAATTAAGGGAAACAAGACTTTTCACAATAGTGTCAAATAACATAAAACATATTGGCGTAACTCTAGCCAAGCAAAAGAAAGAATTGTAAAAAATCAACTTTTAGAGACATTAAAAAAGGAAATTGAGAAACTATCAGAAGATGGAAAAATCACTCCTGAATGATAAAGAACTGGAGGTATTACCATCCCTGACTTTAAGTTGTACTACAGAGCTATGATAATAAAAACAGCATGGTATTTGAGCAAAACAAACATGCATATCAATAAAATCAAATTGAATTCCTAGACTTCAGTCCACAGACCTTTGGACACCAGAATTTTTTTGAAGAAGCCAGAAGTACACATTGGAAAAAAGACAACATCTTCAGCGTATGGTGCTGCTCACTTTGGATGTCTGCATTTTGAAAAAACCAAATAGATTCATACATACTACCCTGTACAAAAGTTAATGCCTAGTGGATTAAAGACCTCAACACAAAACTAGACACCCACGAACATCTGATTTTTTATAAAGAAGACAGAAATACTGAGCCTGATAGAAGAAAATGTGGGCAATAGCCTTGAACTCATTGGCCCAGGGAAGGACTTTCTTAACAGAACACCACTAGCACAGGCACTAAGATAAAAAAATAATAAATGAGACTTCATGAAGCTGAAAAACCTCTGTCTGGCAAAGGACACCATAATTCAGACAAAGGTGCAGCCTACATAATAGAAAAAGATATTTACAAACTTCACATCTTATACAGGACTAATATCCAAAATACATAAAGAAATAAAAAAAAATCTATATATCAAGGAAAAACAATCCAATTAAAACTGCAGTACAGATCTAATAAGAGAATTCTCAAAGGAGGAACTTAAATGGCTGTGAAACATTTTAAGAAATAGTCAACATCCTTAGCCATCAGGGAAATGCAAATCAAAACTATTTTTATCTCATATTCATCAGAATGGCCAAGATTAATATCAATAGCATGAGTGGCAGCTCTTGCTGGTGAGGGGATTTGGAATAAGGAGAAGGCATCCATTCCTGACAGGACTACACACATGTACAGTTACTATGGAAATGTTTGGCTATTCTTCAGAAAGACGTGAATTGATGTAGCTCGAGATTCAGCTTTACTGTTCTTGGACATATTTCCAGAAGATCCTTCATCCTACCACAGAGACACTTGCTCAACCAGGTTCATTGCTGCTCTATTAATAATATCCAGAAATCAGAAACAACTAGATGTTTCTCAACAGAAGGACAGATTAAAAAAAATGTGGTGCCTTTGCACAATAAAGTATTACTCAGCCTTTACAAAAATTAAATCATGAAATTCTCAGGTAAATGGATGTAACTAGAAAAAAATCATATGGAGTGAGATAACCTAGACCCAGAAAGAGATATAGGGTATATATTCACTTCTATCTGGATTTTAGCCATTATGTTAACCATAATGAAGCTACATTCTGCAAAACCAAAAGAGGATCAGTATAGCATAAGGGACTAGGGACATGGGACATAAATAAATAAATAAATAAATAAATCTAAGAAAATAAATAAATAAATCTCCTTAGGAAAGAGAAATACAATAGATTGTTATGGAGGAATGACGGTGTGGATTGGAAGAATTAAGTGGAAAGGGGTAGAGAAAAGGGTGACAAAACAGGAAAGTAGGAAACAAACAGCTAAAATTAAGGGCCTCTTGAGGGATAGTATGGAAACCCAATGCAGTAGAAGCTTTCTAATATATATATATGTGTGTGTATATACATATATGAAGGATATTTAAATGAAATTGCCAAATTAGTGGGAAGAAAAAGCCCCAACTGGAAATCCCTTGTCACCAAATCAAGCTGAGTACCCAGACTGGGTTATATCTAATTGAATTGTTGGTCAAAAGTGTCCCATGTTAATCTCCAAACAACCCAGGCAGTTGCAAAGATTGCAAGTGGCTCCACACAAACTGCTGACAGGGCCCCACTTGTTGAAGGCAACACCTACACAACTCATTGAACATGGAGAAGCCGAGCTAGTGCCCGCCTGGAGCCTTCACCCCTCATTCCAGTGTCTTTGTTACAGGAAGTTGCTCTGCACACTACCGAAGGAGAAAAGTGAACAGCAAACCAGCCACAAAGCCTTTGATCTACATCTGTTTCCTCCCTGCAAGATCTGCTAGTACAAAGGTAGGCAAAGCTTGTGGGAGCAGCCAGACAATAACTGATTTAAATGAAGGCCCACTTCACTTTCTGCATTTGCTTAATTGAAGAGCAACCCTGAGCGCGAGTACAGCAGCTTAAGGACTTGATGTGGTCTCGGGCTGATTAAAAGCAGAAAACAAAAAGTGGGCCAACACTGATCTCTCTGCTTCCTGACTGTGGACAGTATCCAGTGGCCTCCTCTCCCCAGTGATTAGCTGTATCCATTCTCACTGTGAGCTAAAAGAATTATCCTTCCTCCCTTAAAATCGCTTTTTAAAATATTTGATCACAATGAGAAGGAGAAGTTGGGAGGAACTCACGTATAGCCAATATTGGTTATTAGTATCTGAGCAATTCTTGTTGCTTTATCAAAATATTCTCTTTTTGGCTCATGTACATATTTGTGAGACTGATATTAAAATTTCTGAATATTGCATTCCATTGTGAACTTAAAAAAATCAATTTACCAAAATTAAATCAAGATCAGATAAATAGATTAAATAATCCTATATCCCCCAAGGAAATAGAAGCAGTCATCAAAAGTCTCCCTTCCAAAAAAAGCCTGGGGCCAGAAAGTTTCAGTGCAGAATTCTACAAGAATTTCAAAGAAGAGCTAACTCCAATTCTCTTCAAACTGTTCCACAAAATAGAACCAGAAAGAATATTACCAATCTCATTCTATGAAGTCAGAGTCAACTTGATGCCTAAACCACAAAAAGATCCAACAAAAAAAGAGAACTTCAGACAGATATCTCTTATGAACGTTGATGTAACAATATTCAATAAAATACTTCCAAACCGAATCTAAGAACACATAAAAGATATTATCCATCATAACCAAGTAGGTTTCTTTTTTTTTTTAATTACACTTTATTCACTTTGTATCCCCCCCTGTAGCTCCCTCCTTCTTCCCCTCCCAATCCCTCCCTTCCCCTTTTCCACACATGCCCCTCCCCAAGTCCATTGACAGGGGAGGTCTTCCTCTTCTTCCTTCTGATCCTAGTCTATCAGGTCTCATCAGGAGTGGCTGCATTGTCTTCCTCTGTGGCCTGGTAAGACTGCTCCCCACTCAGGGGGAGGTGATCAAAGAGCCAGCTGCTGAGTTCATGTCAGAGACAATCCCTGTTCCCATTACTATGGAAGCCACTTGGACACTGAGCTGCCATGGGCTACATCTGAGCAGGGGTTCTAGGTTACATCCATGAATGGTCCTTGGTTGGAGTATCAGTCTCAGAAAAGACACCTGTGCCCAGATTTTTTGGTTCTGTTGCTCTCCTTGTGGAGCTCCTGTCCCCTCCAGATCTTACTATCTCCCCTTCTTTCATAAGATTCCCTGCACTCTGCCCAAAGGTTGGCCATAAGTCTCAGCATCTGCTTTGATACCCTAAAGGGTAGAGCCTTTCAGAGGCCCTCTGTGGCAGGAGCCTGACTTGTTCCGTTTTCTCCTTCTGATGTCCATCCTCTTTGCCTTTCTGAATGGGGCTTGAACATTTTAGCCAGTCCTCCTTCTTAATTAGTTTCTAATGGGTACAGAAATTATGGTATTTCTACACAATGGAATACTACTCAGCAATCAAAAAGGAGGAAATCATGAAATTTGCAGGCAAATGGTGGGATTTAGAAAACATCATTCTGAGTGAAATAT